>JAMKCH010002792.1:0-35898 GCA_023653785.1 Ophioderma brevispina
TCAAATCTTGTTAAAAAGTACAAATACAAAAAATAAAAAAAATCAAAGAAGTTACATGAAATTCTATGTAAGTGGCGTGGTGTGTGTTTATGACTAAAAAGGCTAATTGATTAGCTAGTTATCAAGTCCAAGTCGCTTGGTTTCTTGTTTTAAGGGAAGCGAGGAGATCAAAACCGCGTTTCCCTTCCTTTGGGACCAAAAACGTGGCGTCGAGTTTAACATTGTAATTTAATACTCCACCCAAATCCCTAGAGGACATTTTCAAGAAGAAAACAAAATTGACGGTTTTCTTGACTTATATTGGAATATGTAAGAAGAAAGAAGTAGAAAAAAGAGCACATCAAAGATGCGAAAAGTACTATTTCCAACCCTCCCCTTTTTTTATTGCACGCCAATCTGTCATACACGCGCTTTATGACAGCCAATGCGGGGCGGGGGGGGGGGGTCTAGTGAAATAAGCATATCCATGACTTAAGTAATCTGTTCGATGTATATATTTCTGAGATTAGTTCAAAGATGTTTGAATCGACAAATCATATTAGTCCCACAAAAACAGCTGTATTTCTTGGGTAAACGCCAGTAAAGAGCGCCAAAATGCACAAAAATGGGATATTTTAGAAGAGAATCATATATCAATTACCTTGGCGCCCAAACTCCCGTTTTGTGTTAGTGGGGAAGAAAAAAAATCACTTTTTCTTAAAAGGTCCATATTGGTCAAAACATCAAGAAAAAAAATCCAAAAAACAATGTTATCAAGTGTGTTTGAAGGGGCGCACAACACTTAAATCACTCCACGTTGGGGGGAATGGTAGGTCAGTAGTTCGGTTAAAATGGCAAAACAGGTTGAGATATTTTGCAGTCCTTGGGACCGTTCCTAGTGATGGTTTGTAATATTATAATAAAAGTGAAAGAGTATAGCGTGACCATCGTTGAGATTATCACAAAATTTGGAAGATTCTATTCGGTTTGTTGTTGTAGACTAGGCCTCGACTTCCGGCCCTGATCGAAAGCGGCTCTATGAGGAGTACACGTCGGCTCAAATAGTGGTGGGCTGTTTAATAGGCTTTTTCTTAAAATCTTCTACTAGAATGATATCAAAAAATTGAAACTTATTCGAAAGTTTAAGTTGTGATCTATAGGGAAATGAATTCATAACATTCAAAATATTGTCACGCAGGCGTTACTAGCAAATAGCGGGCGCGATGTGGTCTTTTTACGTGTATTGCAATGGAGCGATTATTTAGTGGTGTCCGCCACAATGAAAGTGCATTAAAACACGTAAAACAATATACACTTTTCCCTGTCTGATTTGGTGGTCCCTCGTGACCCAATTATGATTTAACAGGGAGTGAATATGAAATTTTTTTCAAAAAAATATTTCCTTTTTTGAAGATAAATTCTTTTATCGGGGGCCCGGGCTCGAATATAAAAGTGACGGGGTTGTGTGGCCGACAAATTAAAGCATGGGGGTATTTCAGCCGATGATTTGAAACAGAAACAGGAGGTTAATGCGTGAGATCCAAAAAAGGAGGATCAATCAGTGAAGACCAGGAAAAAAGGGGCGAACGAAACACTGAAGGAATTGCATAAATGTCAATATTTATTGTAAAATGTTAACAAATTCATGAAAATAAACTTGCAATAGTTTAGATTTCGGGGGGGGGGAAAATTCCAACATTTAGTCAGTCAACAAGGGGTCTTTAAGTAACTGATCAGTAATTGATTTGAAAAGGGGAGGCCCATTGGTGACAGCAAAATAAAAAGGATCTTTGCTGGAGAGCGCGTTGAAAAAAGAGGGTCAAATATGTGGCCACACCTGCCCGTCAGCTATTATCAGCCAATTATCAGTACGTGAGTCCCCCCATGGTCTAATATCGATCGGGCATACAAAATTTGATCAAGACTGATTGTTTATGGTGTGGTGAAACTACGTCCAATGCAATATTTTTAAACTTTGATATTTTTGCACATTGCTTTACTTCGACCAGCGTAGGAAGACCACAATTTACCATTATTACTCCGCAACGCGACGAGACGTGACGTGACGCGTATATTAGATATAAGACATATAAACAACTGAACAGGGAAAAACAAATATTTTGTTGAGTTGCCTCAGTCTTAGTTTCTTGTTGAAATAATCCTTATGGTTATCATTCCACAACACTTCCTTCTCATGATAGCTCTGCGAGTTCAAATTGTACTGATTTCTTGGCAAAACCCATCAACAAAAAAATCTCCATGTAAATTGGGCTTCAGGATCAGGATGCAAATATTAGAAAAAAGTTATGGAATCACGTGACGTTATTTTTAGTGATATAATAAATGCGAGTCAACAAATGCGAGAAAACTAGTTTCAGAATTTATATACCAGCACGGTTACGTTTCAATTTTTTTCGGACAAACATTCGAATAATTGACCAACAACACGACCAAGCGTGGCGGTGAATAATGGGGACCGTAAATGACATTTTTCAACACCCTTGTAAATGGGGAACGTACCAAAACAAACACATTAGATGACTTCTGATCACGACGTGCGATCAATATGTCAACTCTCTGATGTCGGTTTCATGCAAAATTCCAGGTGTCGAGGATTAATTCGGTAAGGTGATGAGAGTATGATCATGATGGTCAGGCAATTACATTAAACGCCTTGAATATAAAATAATTTGGATAATAAGATAAAGTGTATTTGAAGATTGGACAGTATTTTACAGCGTAAGTTTATTTTTTCAGTGGAATCTAATAATAATAATAATAATTATAATAATAACGCTAATAAGGCAAAAAGTTACATATGCATGGTTGTACGACGGGCTAATATAGCAAATCCCGTTACAGACAGCCCATCGTACAGCATTTCGAAATTTGCATAAATTAATTTCGCAAAAATTCGTAAAAGCGCAATACTATCATAGACGTGTAGTGCAAAGGGTGGCGTTTAATAGGGCAAAAAAAAAATCGCCTTAAAGGCACTAGCAGTCATTTTTTTCCAAATTGAAAATGCCGATTTTGTCTCTAAATTGCTAGGTGTCAACGTCATTTATTACTCTTCTTTGTGAAAAACAGACACTTAGGCATTTTAAAGCAATCTTGATGATGCCATTACGACTGTTTCTTGACGTAAAAATGTTGGATCCCGACTTTTATTAGTAAAAAAAAAGAATAAAAATCATAATTTCTTGACAAATACGGCGTGTTACGCTTAGCCACTTACGGGGACCTTTACTACAATAATTTCCAATACAACAGTTAAAAAATGGACTTTGATGGAAAATAGGGGGCGCGATTTATTTACATTGTGAAGAAATCGCTGATAGTGGCTTTAAGGACAATTTCTATAACAAAGGTGGAATTAATAATAATAATAATAATAATAATAATAATAATAATAAAAATTGGATTTGGTATTTTGTAATAAATGATAAGAGGGTCATTCCATGCCAGTTAAACAAATGGAATACACCAAACAAATTCTGAAAATTTGAGCCCTCCACCTCTTTTTATTTTCGCGCTACAGCAATTTAGAATTTGATGGGTCATCTCTAAAACATGCACTGGTGTGAAATTCAATTCTCAGCGGGCCATAATAGAGACTACGCCCGCGCTCCTTCAATCCAACTTGGTATTTTGAAGACCACCTTTTCAAACAGATGCAAATATCTCATTAGAGTTGACTGAGTTTGTTATTGAATGAGACAATAGTAGTGTTTGTCACCTACTAACGAACGACAGTGCTTTGACATTGATTTGGTTTTCAGTTGTAGGTTCGTAGATGAAATCCAGTTAAGGATTTAATTAAGTAATGGGTTGTTGAGCACGCTTTTTTGGAGTAGGCCCATGACGTCACATTCAGTTTCTCGTTACTATTTTTTTTTTCTTCATGGTTTATGAGTTTTCATTTTTCGTATTTCATAAGATGTCCATTATTGACCTAAACTTTCCCCCATGTTTGCAAATGGAATAAATTCTCCGAAGAAATTTTCATTCACGAAAACTTAGGGCGCAAGAACACAAGCCTGGTTTGGCTTCAAAGTTATCACAAATATGTATTTACAACAAAATAATATGTGCCAATTGCTACCCTGATGAAAACGACAACATTTTGAAAATAATGAATTATTTTTGGCAATCTTGAAATTTGGCGGCGGGGTATTTCTTTCTATGTCTCCAAAAGGCTATGGGGCGGGTAACGATCAACTCAGAATCGCCTTTCATGCACTTAAATGCATCATGCAAAGGGGCCTGTGATTGGTTTTTGGTTAATAGCCCTGGACTAGCACAACCATTTTGTAACACATCTCAAGTACAAAAGGTTTGAGTGATTAAATCTACAGACAGCCTAAAAGGAACCCCTGAAACGTGATTTAAGTGCCGCAAGTTGTGCCTTAAGGGGAGGGGGCCAAAACAAAGTTTGTACCGGGGTCAAAATTTGTAAATGATCAATCATGTTGAAAAGCAGACACCATGTTATGTGTCTACCATAGGATTCAGAAAAGGTATAGTTTGTAATATGTACAGCCTAAGTTTCAGAGTATAGGCTAAAAACAGCAAACAAATTCAATAATAAGGGTCATTTCAGTTGTACAGGGGTCAAATTTTAAAAGCGCTCTCGCGCTGCTCCGATTTTGATAAAAAATGGTGCAATTATTGGTGGAGCTTTCTAGGATTAAAATAAAGAATAGTTTGCGTCTTAAATTGCTTAGTTTCCGATGTCGGGGGCACAGAAGGTCCAACGTCCATTGCATTCCAATGGGCTTGATCTTGTTACCCCCCTACTTTCTTAAGCGAGCATTTGAGATACTCAAAAGTATTCCTTAATTTATCCTATGAGCTCCCTGACTAATTTGCACCATTTTTACCAATCGGAGCATTTTTAAATTTGACCCCTGTACAACTGAAATTGACCCTTTTTATTTGATTTTGCTGTTTTTTAGCCTATAACTCTGAACTTAAGGCTGTACATATTACAAACTATACCTTTTATGAATCTTATGGTAGACACATATCATGGGGTGGCTTTCAACATGCTTGGATCAATTTACAATGTTAACCCGTAAAACTTTTGTTTTTGGCCCCTCTCCTTAAGGCACCACTTGCGGCACTAAGAATCACTTTTCAGGGTTTTCCGGTCAGTCTGTCCTCATATTTAATCACTCAAACAAACCTTTTGTACTTGAGATTTGTTTACAAATGTGTGCTAGCTCCCGGTTATAAGCATTACCATCCATATGATTGCGATGCCCCTGCTTCCTTATTAGAAATAAAATAGAATTACGGGTCTATGATTTCAAGTCCATGGCCGCGCGAATTCATTATTTAACAAACCCAAACCCCATGGGCACGAACACCTGTGATATGATCTGTCGGATTGGCTCATTACGAATCACACTATGAGATAGGCTTCTCAGTAGGCATCAAAAATAGTGCTTCACAATGATTTCCCCGCCCCCCTCTGTGTTAACTATACAACCATTCTTACAATATCGCTGATGTCTCAAATATGATATTCCTTCCAATGGCTCCAAAGTGACCAAAATCAAATGGCGAAGCTGTAGGACGTCTGATAAAGAAGTTGTTAGAGGTAAGGGGTTGAAAAACGCCAATGGGGGAGGGTGTAACAACAAATTCGGAAAAAGCATAGACTTGCTTAGCAGAAAATTCCAAAATATAGAATACTTATTGTTGCAGTACATATATAGATTAAAAACATAGTCACCTAGAACTAAAGATAGTAATCTAAAATGCGCAATTTCAAAGTTTGATATGAATCGGTTTTTCGTTTTGACGTAGTAAACATTAATGTGTACGGCCATAGGATACTGTGGTATAACAAAATTTTCCGGATCCGGAATTTATAACAATGTTTTGATTTTCATCAACATAAAGGACCTTGAATTGAGCTTAGTTATTTCACCAGTGGAGTAGTATATGGACAAGCTTATGTACATGCCAAAACACAAATTTTGTTTTTGTGAAAATGAAGGGCGCCCTCCTCGGAAATCTCTGAGTCCAGCCTTTAACTGCATTACTCCTGCTCCTCACCTCTTGCAATCTAACGCATTCATGCCATTGCACTGCAAAACGGGGGTGTTAAAAATTAACACCAAGTCGGTGTCAAGCTTGTTGGTGGTAGTTTCTGGTGTTGAAATTAGGATTTAACTGTTCATTAACACCATAGGGAGTGGTCCCCTATTGACTCCAAGGGAGTGTTAAATTACAAAAGTAGTGTAAATTTTGGCACCTGACAGTGTTGAAAATAATCAACACTGACTGTTGTACAATTAACACCAAGCAGTGTGATCTAACACCAAAATTTTCGTAATATAACACTACATGGTGTATTTAACACCGCATGGTGTAAATCTAATACCTGTGGGTGCAGTCCCCTATTGATTCAAGGAGGGATTAAAATACACCCTATTGTTTAAAGTTAATACACCCCATTTATGCAGTGTCACAAATAATGCATGGTTAGTCTATATTCTGCGCGGGAGAGGAGTAACTTGGAACATGTATTAATTAATTTTTCTTCACAAATGTCAAGTATACCATATGTACTTACATTTGAAAATACTGTGAACATTCAAAGAAAGTCTAATGGAACTTGGGACATTCACGAAAATGCCAACACACATAAAATTGATAATACGAAGGAAGCAATCAAGTGCGGGTATAAATATTAGAACCGTTGAAATGGGAATAACTTCCTTTTGCGAACACAAGTTCTAAATATAGAAAACATGGTAATCCTGTATTTAAACACAATCCAATACATATTTGGAATCCAATTCTGAGTTCAGATTACATTGACCTCCAGTTTTTTTTCCCTGCATACACTGATTGGTCAGGCAAGGTACTGCCACTAAAAACAACACCCTGCAGGCTTCCAAAATCTGTGTCGAAAGCATGCTAGACCCTCCCTCGGGTCCACGGTAATGAAAATGCTAAGAGACTGAAATTACACTAGACTCTTCAACCCATATGCGAGCTTTTCCCTATTTGTGTAATTCCAGGAGCCCTGTGTAATTTGCGTTCTGTGGACTAGCCACCACTGGTATGATAGAGGGCACGGTATTAGTACAGGGCATGTCCACTGGGTGGCAAGCTGAAAAGTCTTCAAATTTGGATTTTAGCCTTATCTGTTAACCAAGTGCCTTCAAAAACCCAGATACAGAGCAGAGACTGGGGGACACTCTAAAGCATGCCAGGTGCAAGGTGAATTAAATGTGCTTGTTCCGATTCATCTATATCGTGTTCTCTACTTGGTACGAGAGCCTGGTACTTGCATATACTCACTACCCGGTATCATGGGAAACAATCTTGCGGTTTGATAGCAGAAGCGATAATGCCTAATCTCTATTTCGCTAATATTGATGGTTAAACATTAAAACGGCAGTTTTTCTTGGGAAAGGAATGTATTTTGAGAATGAAATTTCATGAAGACAATGAAAATAAGACCTTTCATCTCATATCAAAATGTATACTACTTCTGGGTATGTTAGGGGATCCCAAAGACGATCGGAAAAAGGAACCGTTAACACCCGGCACCCTGACAGTGGCGGCACCGGGGAGGGGGGGGGGGGGGTAGGTCATGCCAACTCAACAAGCAACAGCAAATTCAAAACGGCATCAACTTCCGGGTGCTAGTCTGTTTCAAAGATGGAACGGTAGGAGGGCGCTCTTACGCATATCGAACGGTTACACACAGACTTGACTAAAGACTAGGCCTGGTCACGAATATTTAAATATAAATTACCGTTATTGGAAATTACACTAGTTTGCAGCGCGGTTAATCCACTAACCCCGACGGATTTTGAAGTCAATAATCTTTTCTTAATTTATCATGATATTACTAAGATCTTTTCAACAAAGGTTTAAGAGATGATATTTTAATGTCACTGGGACCGAGACTGCCATAGTAAATGGACGTAGCAGTTCCTCAAATTACCGTTTGGAAATCCCCAATCGAGCAGATCGTGTCCTACCCCCCGGGGCGGCATCGTACTTATATTTTTTGGGGGGGCCCAAGGGGGGGGGGGTGCAAGTGATTTTTTGGGAATTTCTTCTGGCCGGGGGGGGGGGGATGGGGGAGTTACCATGGCCTCAGGTAATGTACTGTGTAGTACATTACTATTTATGTAAATAATAAATACCATATTCCCCCCCCCCCCTCCGCTGGCGCCGCCACTGGACCCTGTGGTCTATGGGACTAATTTATCGGTCATCCATTAGGCTAGATAAGGAATTTATCCAAACAGAAACATAATTAAAAGTGTCAAGGTTTATACAGATATTAATAGGTCTATTTTGATTTGTTGCTCAGAGGTAATATCATGATATAATTTTAAATCTGTAATACCAATAAAAACAAGAAACATTTTGGTGCTGGGCACCAATGTATGCCCCGCGCAATGGCAGAATTATTAAAAACATCCAAAATAGCCAAGAATTGAGAGATAAATAACATTTTCCAAGCAAAAAATTGCTTGTGTAGGTGACTTTTACTGAAAACTGAATATGGTATAAATAGTGGTATCGTAAGTGTTGATTCAAGTTCACTTATTCTTGTTCAAGTTAATGATCACTATAGTACCTCAAGAGTCGACCCTCATAACTGATGTCAGCTGCCAAGAATTGTCAATATTTCTGAATATGCAATGATATAGTACATGAGTATTAACCAGGCACTGTTGGCAGTTCGCCCAACTCAACTGGCATGATAATTGACCCACTGATCTCTGTATTTGACCTCACTTAAACACATGGAAATAGAACCTTGTACAGATCCCATATAAATTTGTATAAAACACTGAAAATACAATCTATCTCACACTGTATCATCATTTTGTATCAACTATCTTGTGTTTGCATAAATATTTATATCATGTTCATCACAACCATTAAAGGTGCAACGAGAGATTTTGAAGCACCCAAATATTGTGTCATAATAGTAATTTCATATAGATTAGACACTCAATAGGTTTCTTACCTTGTGTTTGGCTACAGAAATGTCTTAAAAGAGAGAAAACAGGTGATTTTAATTTGCCTATATTTCAATAGAAAACATAGGCTGAATTTTGTATTTTCTCCTATACGAAATTAGAAATTTCAAAATTTTTGTACCAAAGAAACATTTCTCAGCTTAATCCTTTCAGATGGGGATATTTTTGATGGAAAGCTTTACATCAGGGCAAAAATCAGTACATTCCATTTTTAAGGGACACCTGATATGTGAAATCTCTCGTTGCACCTTTAAGTAATTTTAGCACTGTTCATCATTTTCAATTGTCATGAAAAATTGTTATGACCAAGGCTCTTCATGCTTCAATACAGCAAAAACTCCATGCCTGTCAAGTTATTCAACATCTATAGCCCCGCGCTCCCGCGCGGGGCAATAATGTAAGAAAGGTGGTAGACGGCAGGAGGTTATGACCTGTGATGTCATCGTACTCAACTATACTTCATAAACTTCGAAGCACAAAGTAAATTAATCGATTCGCTGCGCAACATTATCGCACCTTACTACAAATGATAATTATAAACCAAATGAAATTGAAATTAAAATAATATTAGGTAAAAGAATAAAAGAGCCAAATCGAAATTTGTCATTGAAATAAACCAGGTTTGTGATTCCATCGGTATCACTTTGTAGTTTTAGGCAAACAATCATTGACAAGCGATATTGAGAAGTACTTTTGGTTGCGCTAAAATCCTTAAAAAAATATATAGTCCGGACGCCATTTCCTGATTTTTGCTCTAACTTAGAAATGTTTACTATAGTTTTTTTCTCAACCGATTCTAGTGCTTTAGACCATCTAGTTGAAGAATCAAACTGCTGACAGTCTATCAGCATTGAGCGTTTTGAGATATTTAGCGGAAAACAAAATGGCCGCCAAAGTACCCATTTTAAAAAAAAAAAAAAAAAAAATCATTTTCAATTGTCATGAAAAATTGTTATGACCAAGGCTCTTCATGCTTCAATACAGCAAAAACTCCATGCCTGTCAAGTTATTCAACATCTATAGCCCCGCGCTCCCGCGCGGGGCAATAATGTAAGAAAGGTGGTAGACGGCAGGAGGTTATGACCTGTGATGTCATCGTACTCAACTATACTTCATAAACTTCGAAGCACAAAGTAAATTAATCGATTCGCTGCGCAACATTATCGCACCTTACTACAAATGATAATTATAAACCAAATGAAATTGAAATTAAAATAATATTAGGTAAAAGAATAAAAGAGCCAAATCGAAATTTGTCATTGAAATAAACCAGGTTTGTGATTCCATCGGTATCACTTTGTAGTTTTAGGCAAACAATCATTGACAAGCGATATTGAGAAGTACTTTTGGTTGCGCTAAAATCCTTAAAAAAATATATATGGGTCCTGAGTTTTAAAATATCCCCAGACGTGTTATACAATTTCCGCATAAGGCGGGGTCCTTTGTAGCACTTGTGACGCCATCTTTTCAAAATGATTAAAACTCCAAAATGGCTGGTTTCATTTATAGTGGGCGAGCCAGGTATGCATATGTTGGTCGATATCATGGGGAGGGGGAAAAGAGGCATTATACGCTTCCTCTTAATTTTTAGAAGTGAAAGCAGCTATACATCTTAAATTTTATAACAAGAAAAAAAAAAAATAGCCAGAAAAAGGTAGATAATAACGATTTATCAAAGAGTGTTACAACTGACCCCGGTCACCTTGCCATGAATTGACTGTATTCGAGAAGAATAAACTATGATGGATGATGGTAGCTATTTTGCATTGCTCTAATTGAATATTGAGGCATCAAGATGGATTACATATCATAAATGATATTTCATTCAATCGCAATTGATATGGGGCGTTGGACTCGGCGCGTTTATATTCACATTTGATGGCGTCGAATCATTGGGAACAAGCCAAAAGACCAACGAGCCATGTATTTTCATGATGTACACACGTAACATTAACAAATGGGTGAATTTATGGGCTAGGAAATTTCTCGGGCTTCTCACACCAAGAACTTTAGCGGTCAAGGTTGGCATGTTGTGACATGCAGCCAGTACAATTTTGTGGGCAGCCCAGACGACATTGGGTTACAGTTTCATTGAAAAATAGCCTAGAAGAGACACATTATGTCTAGAAATTAAGGGCAGGTTCCGGTCAGAATTGCGTATGTCTCCCTAGCTGTTTAGCAAAGTTGCACCTTCACTGCGCTAAAACAATGAAAATACTGAAGCGGATCTAGGCTAGAAGTAGCCCAAAGTCGAGGAAAGTCTTTTAAACCGTTTGTAACCCCAGTCTAATGGGGGGGGGGGGGGAATGGAAAGCAAAAGAAGTGCACCGGGAATGGCTTCAATGCTGTTGCTATTGGTCGGTTCAAAATCGACAGTGTAAACTGTATGCGTGGACAACTAATACACCCGCTAAAATAAGGTTCACTTAATATAAAAGAGTGAAATTGATTTTTCATCGATTGCCTATAGAGTGAGCATTCCTGATCGCTTCAACTTGCTGGAAAAAAAATCATGCTCTTCCAAAATCATGAAAATTTCAATCTACGAAGAGTGCAGCAACTTTACTCAAAGACGAAATCAAAAGTGTGTCAGGTTAAAACAAAATCAACCATAACACATTTATTGAACATAAGTTACCATGGTTACTTTCAATATGTGAAGTGATAAAAAGTAAAGGCCTGCACAATAGTCCAATAACTGGCGGTTTCTTTGTAGAATAACTACAGATTATACGTTATAACAAACTTTTATGGTCTTCCATAGCTTTCCATGCTGTATTAATTTACTATAGAAGCTTCCATAATGTATTAATTTATAGCACGATCTATTACTTTACGCAAATCGGTAAACTGGTTCACGACATGCCCTTACAAAACAAGCTGTATCAAGAGAAACATCATTTGTCGTGATAATAACAGATAAGCATAATAACCTCATAATACTTTGGAGTTCGAATAATTTTAAAGATTATTCACAGTGATAGCACCAGGATCCAAATATTTTTTGGGAGAAAATAGGGGGAAAGGTTAAGTGATGTTTTCAGGCAAAACTGGGAGAATAATTGCAATTTTAATGGGGAAATAGACAAATATGCTGAAACGCGGGCGAAGCGCGCAAAAATTTGCCATTTTAACAGTAATTTGACAGTTATCCATCTCTATTGATGGGACACAAGTTTTGGGGGAACAACGGACGGAAAGAGTTCCATATGTATCCCCCTTTAAAATTTACAAGAAACAAATTCAAAACAATTTATGGCCTTACACTAACAAATACCCTAACACTAAGGCCAGAAAAAAAAAAGAATTTGTTACATGTAGAACTTCGAAGAGGGGGTACATATGGAACTCTTGCCCAAGGGAGGTTTGGGGAGAAAATACTTAGGGGTATTTTCCCTCATGGCCCCATTGGCGCCAGTGGTTATTCACTATTTTTATGTCGACTTTTTGACACACGGTATATTCTGATTTTTCGAAAAAGCAACAATTCTGTCAATAATTTCACACTGATCGAAGCGAGGGAAGACCGGAGTTAAGTTCTCATAAACTATAAGACATACGTTAAAATAGATTACAGAGTAGATCCGTGCAGGAAATGTGGATCTATTGTATTTGTCCAACTTTACACAGTTAATAATTGTACTGGGGCGATTTTCCTACTGACTATGTAGTGGTTTGTGGTAAATTTATAAAATTTAATGTCCTGCATGATTTTTTTTCAGGATGAATGTCCCTATTATTTTTTTCCGGATTGATGTCAATCCTTATGAATTTTTTTCGGATTTGCACTCATGATGGTCATAAATATGGACAAAATATGGTTCCGTGATCGGAGGAAAAATACCCTCTCTTGTAATTTTGGCGCGTGGAGCCGAAAGCTTTGAAATATGTAGATGCAATCATTGACTTGATTACCATCCATATCAACCTAATCACCCAGAACTAAAGAGTTTTATCCATAGATCACATTTCAATTTTGCTATTATTGCCAACTCTGATCAATTTCCATAAAACCTTTTCACTGCATTGATTTGCGACAATATCATCTCTTGTCCACCAACTCTAAAATGCACGGGTAATTTGCTGGTTGCGCACGAGCAGTGATCCACAATATGTTTGGCAATATCAGATACCAGCTATTATTATTAATCTCTGCTTCGAATTATCAGCTACAGAGCAAGTGAATTTATCCCACGTTGACAAGTAAAAAACTTCTTTAATTGTTATGATGATACCAGGCTGACACTACGATATCCCTATATCAGTTGGATGCGGGGGGGGGGGGGGGCTAGTTAAAGAATTTCTGACGAGATGAAGTAGACCCTTTAACTCCTTTGGTAAACTCTTTTTATGTCCTAGACCGTAAACATTTTTGAAAATTAAAATTGAAATGGAAGCATGTATAAGTCATGTCTTAAAATTGTGATAGAATATTTCATTGTATAAGATGTATTACTTAAAACAATATAATGGAAATAAAATGGTTAATTCTTTCCAAAGTCATTTAACTATAATTTAACGTATTAAAGATACTGTATTGGTAATAAACGAAGAAGATATAGCCGAAAAATGAAAGCATGATTGAAGCTTGTCATTGGAAGAGGTTCTTTTAAGACTACGATTTAAAAAAATCGTAGTCTATATGAATCCTTTTAAAAAAAAAAGTCGCATAACTTGTGTCCAACACTTCCTCGTGATACTAAATGATGTAAAATTAAAGTATTGTATTTGATAGGAGAATGGAGTAAGGGAGCCTTATGGTTTAAAATTTTGCTGCAGTTTTTAAAAAATTATGAATTTTCAACAAAAATGATTATTTTATTCAAAAGTTCAATATCTTACTACAAGCCTAAAATACAATGCCTGAATCCCGGTCTGAATGCTTTTGAATTGTGTCGCAAAACATGCCAGATACACTGTAAATTCTGTCAGGGATGTAAACACCTTGCTTTTCTGTTCCGTGTTCCAGAAATTGCCACAAACTGCCACTCCTCCCCCAAACTCTTCCTGTTTTTACTGTTTTTACAGAATGTAAACATCCAAATTGTTTTCAAACTTGTGGAAGTGATTTCAGTAAGGATCCTTTTCATTATGTGTTTTTTTCATGCCATTATGTCCCTTTAACGCTACCGGGGGGGGGGGGGGGGTCTATGGGACCTGACATTTGATTTCTATGCGGCTACGCAATGAAACTTTCCAGGAGTTTTTGCTAATTGTGTGATATAAAAATACGCTTCTCCTGATACCAAAAACAAATAAATTCGCCCACCGCGTCATTAGCATAATTAGGTTGGGTTTCTAGGACCCCCGGGAACTAATGGGAGTGAAAAAATCGAGATATTTTACCAATTAAAAAAATCAAAGTACTTTAATCTTGGGATTAAAGGCTGACTCAGAGATTTTCCGGGGAGGGCGCCCTCAGTTTTCAAACAAATTGTGTTTTTGCATATACATAATGCTTGTCCATATAATAATCACTGTGTAAAATAACTAAGCTCAAATCGGAGTCCTTCATATAGAAAATCACAACTTTGTTTAAAAAATCCGGATCCGGAAATTTTGTTATACACGGTATCCTGTGTACTGTTATACTGTACATAAATGTGTACTGCATGAAAACGAAAAATCCGATTTATCTCTTATTTTGGAACTAAGCATCTTAGGTGGCTATCTTTTGTTCTAGATGACTATTTTTAATTACTACACAAAAATATATATTTCGAAATCTCTGAGTCAGCCTTTAAATGTGTAAGTCTATGCATGGGAAAGACCAAGGTGAATTTGAACTTTCTGAGAAAAATGTGTCTATATTGTGCTACAATTAATTGGTTATTCTAGAGTACATAAAATCTTTTATTTGGTTTAAAATCTTATATCGGAATTGCTGAGGATGGAAATGTGTGAACCACTTTTTTTTTCGGAGAGTGACAAATTCAATTACCCATAGGTCAAAGTTAGAATTTTCATTTTTATTATTGGTACGTGGTTCTTAAGTGACCCCCATTTACTTGTGTTAATTTCATGATAAAACTCCGGGGGGGGGGGGGGTTATCTGGGTTGGGTCCCTAGGATCCCCCTCCTCTTTGCCACTAACGGAAGTTGGTAACGCCCAAATCCAACAAAAATATACCTTGGCCAAATCTACTAACATGACTAATAGATTAAACTTTTTTTCACACAGAGTAAGTAAAAAGCAAATCACTGAATCACTGACACTGATGGTAGTGGTATATCTACGTTCATGTTAATTGAGATGTGTAAAATCAGTGATAGTGTAAATTTAATTTGAACACCTTTTTTTAATTAGATGTGGCATATTTTACTAATGCATTTTTCTACCTCGAAAGGTTTTCACCGATGTTTGTTTTCTTCGTATGGTACTGATGTTCCATTCAACTCTTCCAGAAACTGATACATGTATCACGTTCTACTCTATTCTTTAAATGGTTTTTGAGTTATGAATGTGTAGAAAGGGATAAATGGCGTCGATAGTAAATTTTGACTGCATTTTGTGGGGTTGGATGTCGTCACATTTCTTCTGCACTTAATAAATAGCCCAGATTTCCTTCTCAATTTTCTCGGCTATCAATTCCCGTTTACCCCATCCCATTTGGGTCCTTAGATTAAGAGGAGCACTCAGAAAAAGGGTGTACAGTGTACATTCAGGAAAGATTTTTTTCTTTAAAGGTTATTTTTGCTTGAATGTTGCTTTGGTTGTTTACAGGATAAACAGGCTATCAGAAGATTTTTATTTGGTGTCTTTCGGACTTTGGGTTAAGAAACTATGTCAATTTTGCGGAGATACCTAAAAAAATCTGTTTGGCCGATTTTAGTCAATATAATACGGAGAGACTGACACCGACGTATAGCATAACACTTCACACATGCAATTTCAGATGGTATCGATTTCTTCTCGACAAAAACATATCAGTTTGAATAAAACGGTCTATTGTGCAAACATAATTATAAGTAAAATATCTTTAAAAAAATAAATTACCATTGTTCAATCATAAAGAGTCAGTTATTGAAAATTACTCCTGATCTATGTCTCAGTTCATGAACATAATGAAAACTGCTCAGAGATTTTGTTTTACTTATCTAAGGTAATTATTTTTTGCACAAATACAGTATACTCAGCGTCCATAAATTGCAAGAAAAACTTAAGCTGAAGTTTTCTGTAAATAAATTGGAATTAAAACATATCGCACTGTTTTTTTTTTCAAGCGGAATACAAAATCTATGGTTTCACTTTGACTCCCAAGTTTCTTTATAGGTTAAAACCATGACATATTGCTGAACCAAAGTAAACTGTGGTCTTACACCAGCTATCTTGACTTTCTTATTTGGGAAATTTTCTTTTGTAATCTCCGGGATATTATTTTTTATAATCCTTAAATTTTCTCCCCCCTTCTATGGTTTAACAATAATTTGGTGTTAAATGTTTTTACTCAAATCACTGCTAAAGATCATGTTACTCTACAGCCTGTCTCAAAAAAGTGGTACAATCAGAAAAAAAAAATGGTTAAATATGAAATTTCGAAATAAGTCATTCTTATTTGGCATAATATTAAAGAAAAAAGACCAGGCTATCAAATGGTGCTTGTTTCATCTTATTTGCTTTTGTCAATCCATAGATATAATCAATTTAGTGCGATATACCAAAACCGATTTTGTGCCACTTTTACGCACGGGCAGAGTTGTTTTCGCTCAGTTAGGCCACGCTGTCTTGAAGCTCACAAAAGATTGCAACTTGATAAAGGAAACAAAACACAGGTTGAAGTAAAAGAAAAGAAGTCTAGTTTTATGGACACAAGTTTTAGTCAACATAACCAGTTCAATGATAAATATGATAAATATCTTCTTTTCATAAATAATAAACAATACAAATATTTATTGCACGTCAATGAAAGGGAGCTTTGAATTTATTACAAAATTGGTATCTCTTAAAATCATGCCAAAAGCAATGTAATTTCAACCAAAATAAGCACTCTAAATTCAAAGAAATGGTTTAAAAAATATTGCACTATCTTTATGCATTTACTAATTGTTGAAGTAAAAAAAAATTGAATTTAGAAGCAACGTATCAAAGTGTTAGTAGGAATTTGCGTGTATGATATTCCAAGACCATAAAAACTTTCTCCTCCAGCTTACTGTACGCCGGCTGTACGCTCATGGTTCTCTTCTAATCATCAACAGTATGTCGAATGTTATTCACGTTATTCATTATTCATCTTAAAGCCAGAACTTACTGATCATAACTTCACCATTACGTAACTGTTTTCGTATCTTTCAGAGTTTCTTTATGAATTTAATCCCTTTTTAAAGAATTTCATATCTGTTCAAGTGTGAATAACTTATGTTTAAGTAATTCGTTCACCACTCTCACTCAACCAGAAAGTGGCACAAACTCGATTTTTGTGTTCCGCAGTAAACTGTAGTTATCTCTCGATTGAAACAAGCAAATGAGATGAAACAAAAAATTCTGGAAAGCCTGTTTATTTTCTTTAATGTGATTACAAAACTACTTACTTATGTTGAGATATAATATTGAAAAAAAATCGGTTTTTGATTGTACCATTTTTTTTGAGACAGGGCTGTATATAAACGATGCATTTTTGTTTGGCTCAAAATCGGCCAAACAGGATTTTTAAGTCTCTCAGCAAAATAGGCATAACTTCTTCCTCCAAAGTCCATATGACACCAAATAAACGTTTTCTGAAAGCCTGTTTATCCCTCTTTATAACCAAAGCAAATATATGAGCAAAAATAATTCTTAACTATTTTAATTCATTTTTATTCTGAATGTAGGTTTTTTACTCACACGGTAAATGTTAGTTCGGCTACTTTCACCTGAATATGCTTTATCTTGGTAAGTAGCAAAAATGTATTGAAAAGGCATTGGTTTGGTGCTTAACTTTCAAAGAAGTGTGAACAGATTAACACTTGAATGTTTTAAATCAGGCGGTAGCATTGATTGAAAATCGTTACACATCGAGCATTCCTTCAAGATGGCTGGTCTTCAGCCTGAAAACCATCAACATCAAGAATTCACCACTGAAGAGCGCAAGTTAACAACTTCCATTCAGACCAGAAACCATGTAAAATCGTTTGTTTGTGCTTTTCAAGTAAGACTATAATAAATGAAACTCTGACAAACCAGCGAGCTTAAATAGGAACAAAGGCAACAATGAAAGGCAAAGAACAGAAAGAATTTGGGCAAACACCACCAACGACATAAGAACGGCACTCCAAGAAAATCCAAGCACAAGAAGGAATACAATACACTTGACTCCATCATCTTTTAATCGTATCACAAGGGTTGATTCGGGCTGGTATCCGCACCACTCCTTGCAAATGATCTGCCGATAAGGATGACCTACTGCAAATGGTTTATGCAAATGGTTGCCAATAGACCAGTTAAGAGCAATGTTTGTAAACATGTTAGGGCCTGGTATCTTGAAATAGGTCGGCCTGACTGTTACACACTGGGCAATTGTATCTGCTAGAGTTTTTAATACTATCGGCCATAACGATTCGCAGGAATGGATTCGCAAGCAACAAAAGAAGTGACGTATATGGCAGTTCAAAATGTTGGACATTGAGCCTTCCATAGACGTAGGATGTTAATTGGCATATAGCTTTGGTCGCGCCGTGCTCATTAACCTGAACAACTTCCCAACAGTTGCAATATGCTCATCCACCAAGGGCACAGTTCAGTGGGCTTTACTTATACATGCATTGACATGAACTGATCTTGTGTGTTCTGGGTATCATGTATCTGGGCGTGTAATTAGTGGCACCCATGCTTAAATTACACATTAACAACATAAGTATGAAACTTAATTTGATAAGGCATTAACATACAATGATAAATTACGAGCGCACGAGCACACTATAGAACCGAACTATCAATATGATACCAGCAAAAAAAAAAAAAAAAAAAAAACACCGTATTCTCCTTTGCAAAATATTTTCTTGTTTCCCCCGCCTGCCCCCAAATGAAAATATCTGGTTACGACACTGGTGTGTCCTAGTGTACCTAAACATGTACGAAATAATCCGTGACCTTATGACCTTATAGAGGAGGCTATTTGCTTAAAACAAATCAGTCATTTTGATACGGCAAATATAGACTGGTTCCATTTTTCAAAAAGCAACTAGTCGAAGGCATTTTTGAGTAAAAGCAATTGAAACAGTGTTTTATATGGAAATTTTATGCTGATTCCAAATCTTCTGGTCCCCAAAGCTAATTTTTAGGGGAAGTATGCCTAATTTGCATAAGTTCAAAATGGCCGCCATTTTAAATTTTTTTGTACATACCTCAAGATTTAAGGCTTGTAAAGACTTCATTCTTGTGTCTATAAAAATGTTTTCAGCGTCAGAGAACACAACTAGACCATCAGTTAAGGTATTATGCCATATATTGACAATTAATTTGCATAAATTTAAAACCGCGGCCGTTTTGAATTTTTTTGCAAATTAACTGTCAACATGACCTAATGCTATAAGGTCATGCACCATGAGTTGGGAGCAAAGTGTGTTACATGCTTGAAACTACACGTTTCCACACTTAAATGAGAGTAAGTCATCATTTTTTTTGAGATAGCTACAAAACTATATATTGTTGTAAAGCTAAAAATATAAGGAAGACAAATATGCAACTTGTATGTGCATATACAAGGTGCCACAAGTGTCATATAAGGTGGAAAAGTGAAATTTTGATATAAAAAGTACAACATTTTGTGGCAGTCTAATTTGTTACCTTCAATTAACATCATAGCTTTAACTGTTGCATGAGTCAAAATGAATGCCACATAAATACCAAACTAAATGAGATGTTATTTATCTTAATACATGGCAGGGTTACAAAGATATAAAACAAAACAAAAATGCAAAAGCCCCGAATATCAAAAATCCCTAGACTTTAACACATGCCTCATCCGTAGGCACCTCATCCATAGGCACCACCCTCTCTGACCCCGACTGACCTAAAATTACGTCAACTCAAAAAGTAATAATAGCACAAAATTGCATCTGCTACCATATCAAAGCTAGATAAATTCCCTTTAAAATGAAATATAAATCAGCTGAATACCTAACTTGGTTCTTATGATACAATAAAAAATGTTTATAAATATTTGTGAAAAGGTAACGTCACCCTCATTTTGTATACCCCAACTCATGGCGCATGACCATAACTAATGATCTAATTTAATTCCTTGACCCTGAAAACATATGTATAGACACAAAAATGAAGTACAAGCCTTAAATCTTGAGTTATGTACGAAAATGTCAAAATGGCAGCCTATTTTGAATTTTTATGCAAATGAACTGTTAAGTTGACCTAATGCTATAACTAATGATCTAATTGTATTCCTTAACCCTGAAAACATTTGTATAGACACAAGAATGAAGTCATTACAAGCCTTAAATCTTGAGTTATGTACAAACAAACGTTAAAATGGCGGCCATTTTGAATTTATGCTAATTAGGCACATTTCCTCTCAAATTCAGCTTGGGGACCAGACAATTTGGTATTAGCATAAAATTTTCATCTAAAAACACTAACCCAATTGCTTTTACTCAAAAATACCTTCGTCATGTTGAAGGAAGCACTTTTTTGAGAAATGGAACCAGTCTAATATGTCAGCGGAGAGTCCACCAAGATATTTGTCAACGTTTTATTGTCAACTCATTTTAGTATAGAAATGATCAAATTTCGATTCAATTTGATCCAAATTGTGTAAAAAAACCGGTAAAACTATTCAATGATGGTGAGCTCCCCCTGGCCAATCTGCTTTAGAGTGTATAGTACTGAAATAAATGATCCGTGACGCCTACAATGAAGAATACAATAAACAGATGGGCTATATGGGGACTCAATGGGGTCCAACGATTACGCAATCTCTTTGTGAGCGATGTTCAAATTTAACAAAGCGATTACAGGTTATTCCACTCGCTAATTCTAGATCAATATTGGAATATCAGCAACGTAATTGTACATTGTCGAAATCGCAAAACAAAATTGGGTCGAGTCTGGGGGCTGAAAGTTTCGGCTCCTAGGCGATATTCTTGACCTAATGTGAAAAGTGGGCCTTACCCATGATACTTAGCGGCAATGGTAACATTTGGCTGTCAGAAGACAATACGTGGATCATGAGTTTCCATCGCTCATTGCATTGAGGGAATGAATTTCGGTTCAAGCCAACTTCCGTCTATCGACTGTAATCTTGTTGTAATATTGTTAGGTTCTTATCTTTGGAGAGTTTGGCATTCCTCACACGTGTCCATCAACCATCGTCACACTGCAAAATGCCACAGTGAAGTGTTACAATATTCAGGCTCAGAAGAGATATGCATTAAAGCGCACGTATTCACCACTGACTTGTATTTGTACAACTTTTTTATTGAAATGAAATGAGATAATGCGAACCGGAAGTTGAGCTGTACCGAAAAAGCCTGGATCCACGTATCGGCTATCTTGTGAAACCCAAGATGCCCGGTGAGAAAGTAATCATAGTCCGGCATGTATCATAGTCCCGGTGTGGCAGGAGATATTGTCCGCCGGGCTCACAGTCCGGGAACAATGGTGAACAATAGGGCAATCGATTCAGTTGATTCTTCACTCAACATAAGTTTCACGCTTTATTCCGTTGTCGTCTATGGAGCCCGGACTATGAATCCTGACGGACCATATCTCCTTTCACACCGGCTCCATAGACGACAACGGAATAAAGCGTGAAACTAACGTTGCGTGAAGAGTCAACTGAATCGATTGCCCTATTGTTCACGGACTGTGAGCCCGGAGGACCATATCTCCAGCCACACCGGTTCGTGGCGTCGAATGTTGCTATCGCATTTCTGTTACTACTGCTGATGCATGAACAATAACAACTACAACCTATAACTGCTGACTGCTGCCTGCCGCTGCTGGGGTGTGCTGCTTTGCTGCATGCTACTGCTTATACTACTACTACTACTACTACTACTACTACTACTACTACTACTACTACTACACTACTACTACTACTACTTACTACTACTACTACTACTACTACTACTACTACTACTACTACTACTACTACTACACTACTACTACTACTACTACTACTACCACCAACAACACTACCACTACCGCTAGTCCGCTACCAATCCGATCGTCCGCTACCACTACTACTGTCCCCTGCCACTGCTACCGCTGCTGCTACTGCTACTAATAAATCATTAGGTACTCACCTAAAGTTACATCAATTCAACACATGGATCCAGGTTCGCGCTATGTCAATGTGAGTCGTCAGGTCCTGTATTAGGTAAAAGCAAAATCGTGCAGAACTCAATTAGGCACGTGCGACCAGCTTGCCTGTAAAGCAGTTGAGTGATTTGGGTAGTTCAAAACAACTCGCTTCTTCTTGTTGACATTACAGTCATACTACAAGCAGCGATACACGGAAGATGTATTGCAACTAACGTCAGTATTTATTGGTAATAACAATTCAATTTGGTATGGGGATACAATCATTTGAAAGGCAAAGCCACCGTGACAAATGGCTTTGTCCCGGGATTCCATTCCTTTAATTGTTGTCCTTATCATGATTAATGCTTGTGAGTTTTCGATTTTTGAATACATTTAAAGAAACTGTTTAAAGCAAGAGATTTTCGGCAAGTTCAGGGGCTGATTTCTGACAGACGCAGTCATGCATAGCACCTTTCATGAAGTCCTTTCCCAATTTGTCATATACAGTGTTGCAGAAAATATTCTTACTGATTATATATACACTCAGAAAGAGGTGATAGCTTACGAAAAAATGTAGTAACGTTCGGTAGGAATTAACGAATATGGGAGGGCCTGGATTTTTCTCAAGGCAATCACTAGCAGCACTGATATAAAATACGTTGTAAAACGGAATGTAATGTAGATTATGTAGAGTTGATCAAACGCAAACGCATTTTCTTACTATACAAGTCAATGGCAGGCATCGTTGTGAATCACTTTGAATTAAAAACCAAGCATTTGGAAAATAATGCACTTTACTTCAATGATAAATTCCTAACAACAATTTTCTAGAGTCCGAAATATTTTTTCACCCATGGGATATTAGCTAATTTACTTTGGCTTATATTAAGCAGCAAATAATCACTTGTATCAGTTCCATGCAGCCACGTCTATTGTGTGCCGCCTCCAATTTTCTATATCTAACAAATCGGGATAATTGCTAAATAGGTATTTGGGTGCTTTTAAAAAGGGCTGCCGCATGTAACCTCTTTGTAGCTTATGAAGGACAAAAGGTTTATCTAGGCATCACTTTCAGGCTCCATAACAAAGGGCAGCTATGCAACAGCTTCCTATCATAAATTGTAATTGAAATGGAGGCATGCTCTAGACTTTGGTTTTTCAGGTAGCATGCCTCTGAAGTTTCTCATACTTTTCTCATTTTTTCTCGATACAAGTGTATTTTGGGATTGACAACCAACCCCTTGCTTATCATGATAAAGTAGTTGTAAATACCAACTCATTTTACAAGATTGATGGTGAAATATGACTGTGATGATTATTATAGAGAGCCTCCTCTCCTTATCCGGCGATGTCCTTTTAATGCAATATCCTACGGTACTTTATACTACATATAAAGGTTTACTGTATCAAAACAAAATTTCCAATTCATCTCAAACTTTTTGTATTGAACAGCTTAGGTAACTATCTTTATTTTCCGGTGACAATATAATACACCAAAATTATAATAGTTACATACCATATGACCCTGTTATATTATATGTAATGTTTTTTCAACAGTTTTTCATGATGAATCTGAATCCGATGAGTGTCTAGAGCATTTTCGAAGAAACGCCAAAAATTCAAAATAGCCACCAAAACACTAAAAACTCATCTGTTAATTACTCAAAAGTTGTATTTTCTTTGCTTCTCCTGTCAAAACAGCAATTGTGACCAATTAAGATATGATCCATTAACCATTAATTAAAAAATTCAATATGGACGCGAATACAACAAAACATCTGATATTTAAATAGTTTTGACCGTAGAATGGTAACTCGGAATATATACTAATGCTGTAGCAACCAATATATTAATTGGGACCATGATTATGAATAGGTTTCAATAATTTGATAATCAAATCAATAAACCATTCAAGATGGCTCCAAATTGGCATATCCATTACTTCACATGTCTAAGAGCTGTAATGTTTGGGTATACCACTATAACTTATTCTGAGCAGTTAAGATATCATAACATAATCAAAGTGAATGATATCTGCAAGATGGCATCCTAGATGAGCATCCAACATGGCTGCAAATGTCAGTAAGTAAAGGTCAGAAATTCATTCACGTTGTAGGCTAAAGATATATTTTTTGTGGGTTTTAGTTGGATTATCACTTCCAAAATCCCAGTAATTCTATCTTAAGTGTCATTGAGTCGTTATCCCAATATGGATGCCAATGGCCGCCTAAATATTTAAAACAAAGACACTCATATCTCTAGACGATTAGTGATCGGAATTTTCGCCGCTTAGTATAGTAACTCAAAATAAAACATTTTAGCAAATCTGTATTTTTTTTTTTAAAAAAGAAGCTGATTTCAACTGATTTTGGTAGGTTATCGTAGGGGGTGGTGAAAATGGGTTTTTCGGGAGTCAAAGGTCAATAACAGGGGTTAAATTTTGAAATTGATCCAATCATGTTGAAAAGTATACCAAGTTTTTAGTTTAATCATAAGGATTCCAAAAAGGTATAGTGTGTACTATCTGTGGCCGAAAGTTTTGGAGTTATAGGCTAAAAACAGCAAAAATCAATAAAAAGGGTCATTTTCAGTTGTACAGGGGGTCAAATTTTAAAATTACTCCGATTTGGATAAAAAATGGTGGCAATTATTGATGGAGCTCATAGGATTAAAATAAGGAATAGTTTTGACTGTCTTAAATGCTTAGTTCCCAATGTAGGGGCACCAAAGGTCAAAATCCATTGCATTCAATGGGGCTTGACCTTGTTTCCCCTACTTTCTTCTTTCTTACAAGAAGATCAAGAAGCTATGTAACAGTCTACATGATACCACTACTGCCTCTATGTCCACTGAACTAGCAGAGTCATGCCAAAGCACCTTCAGCTACTTCTCTACAGTGTCTGAAGAGGAGGTCTTGAAATCCATCAAATCAGCATCGATCAAGTCTTGCACCTTAGACCCTTTACCAGCTGGTCTCTTAAAACTATGTCTAGATGATCTGTTACCAGTCATAACAAGGATTGCCAACGTTTCCTTGTCTTCGGGGCGTATTTCCCCAAGCTCAAGCATGCATCTGTCATCTCGCTGCTGAAGAAATCTGGCTTGGACACTAACATCCACTCAAACTATCGC
Organism: Ophioderma brevispina; assembly: GCA_023653785.1. Lineage (NCBI taxonomy): Eukaryota > Metazoa > Echinodermata > Ophiuroidea > Amphilepidida > Ophiodermatidae > Ophioderma > Ophioderma brevispina. The sequence goes on from JAMKCH010002792.1 coordinate 25,372, forward strand.
CCTATATCCAATCTGCCATTTCTGGGAAAGGCGACTGAAAGAGTAGCAGTGAATCAGTTGCAGACTTATCTCATCGATAATGATCTCCATGTCCAGATGCAGTTGGCATACCGGCAATATCACAGTACTGAGACTGCTCTGTTACGGGTGCAGAATGACATCTTGACTGCTCTCGGCAAAAAAGGGGGCTGTGCTAGTGTTACTGGACTTTAGCATAGCGCTGTCTTCGACTCCATAGACCACAAACAGCTCCAACCCATCTAACTGAACGGTATGGGATAACTGGAAAAGCATTAAGTTGGTTCTCGTCATACCTAGATGGCCGAACTCAATCTATATCAGTCAGAGGTACTTCGTCAGATCCTATGGCGGTGGATTGTGGAGTCCCACAGGGCTCTGTTACTGGACCTATTGACTTCATCTTGTTCAGTGCCCCATTACAGGATATCATCACTGCCCACGGTATTCAATCTGTTGTTTACGCTAATGACACCCAGTTCTACCTGACTTTCCACAATCGGGATCGTGAAGCAGCCATACAAAAGATTGAAACATGCATTGCAGAAATCAGATCCTGGTGTAAATCCAACACTATATTAATGACAAGAAAACAGATGTTTTACTTTCGCTCTCATTTTTTACCACTCCGGCCAACACTCTCAGCAACTATGTCATTGGCATTCTTTTATACACCGTCACTTGAGCACGGAACCTTGGTGTCATCTTAGACTCATCACTAAGAATGATCAATAAAGTTACAAAAAAAACCATCTTATGCAATCTGCTTGGCTCTAAGTAGGAAAATTGGACAGTTTCGACCGTACCTTGATGAAAAAGCCACCATCAGATTGGGTCTGGCTTCCTGCAATTCCTTGCTATGTGCCTTCCAGACAGAGAATTGACCAAGTTCAGCGAGTTCAAATGCAGCTGCCCGTCGTGTCCCTAAAATCCAGCGTCCGACGAGAACATATCACAACCAGCTCTCTACCAACTAAATGGGCTTCCAATTAATCAAAGGGCAGTTTTTTAGATTCCTGCTTCTCCACCTATAAGGCCTCCACGGCAAGTCACCCTTCCATATCTGAGCTCATCCAGTGTATCACCACCGACAACCTTGAGATCATCTTCTGCCTCCCAGCTGCGTAATCATCCAAATCAGTCAACAAAGTTCTATGGTGGTAGATCTTTTGCTTACGCAGCAGCACATTTGTGAATAAACTCCCCTAACAGTATCCCGCTTAGGCTCAGTCAGCATTTATTTTCAAGGTCACGTCCGAAGACATTCCTATTTACCAGCATTTTGGCTCCTTATATGTATCCTTTTTATGATGCAGTTCAATAACTAATTACAATATTGTGATTTTGTATCTTTCTTTTCTTGATCTTTACCTACATCAAATCCGGTTGCCTACGATGTCGCTGTAGGGTTCATACACATGGTTTGAGGATTAAGATCCTCACAGCTGAGATTCCGGTGTATCTATATGTTTCTTAGTATTTGGAGACAAGGTTGTCTTTCTCTTCTATCTGTTGGTCCGATACATAAGTTTTGAATTTCTACTTTTTATTATTATTTTGAAATTGTGTATAATGATGTAATATAATGTTTTTAACATTATAACTCTGATCTATTGCTTTTTGTATTGTCCGTATTCTAATGATATAATTACTTCTTTCTATGTGCACGCCAAGAGTCCTCTGCATATATATATATATCTATATATAATATATATTATCTATCTCATATATATCTCACTCTTTGCTTTATTAATTTTAAAAAAACCTTTTTGGCGATTTTATTCTAATATTGTAATGTATTTGGTTTTTTTGTAATTGAGATCTGTTCCTTTTGTACTTTTGCCCTGCATGACCCTTTATAAGGTTTGTCCTGGCTTAATGTTTCTTTATGTTGGATGCTTTTAAGTGTTGGTTGAATAATAAGTGATGTGATCTATATATATGGTATATATATATATTATATATATACTATACTATCGATTATATATATATATATATATCTATATATATATATATATATTATATATATTATATATAACCCCCCCAACAAAATAACCCAGCATGTCTAAATACCAAATACCCCCATAAGTTGCAAATCATTGGTCGTATGCACGAAGACATAAATTATATCCATATTTTTTTTTTCAGTAAATTTTGACCAAAAAACCCTTCTTTGCTTGCGATCATATTGCCAACTCAAAGTTCAGAGAATGTCATTGAATGAAGAACGATTGGCGACTTCCTGGAAAAACATCAATAGGCATTTTTTTTGATTCCGTATGTGGCGAAAGGCACTTAAACGTTCGTTCCTTTTGTTGAGGTGATACTAATTGTATTGAAACCCGTGGGGGGTGGGCCACTTCTCAATACAAGGTGTACATCCGTGGCCAAGCATCACAAAGCACCCTAATACGTATTTTCGAAGCTTTCATTTTCACCCCTAAACGCGTATCAGCAGCGCAATAGCCGACCCTAACCAAGTCTTGTGGAAGTTGCGCCCCTAAACAGTACAAGTACCCGCAAGTTTGTATACCCTAAACAGTTATTTGTCTTTCTTCTCCCTACCCTAAGCAATAATTGATCAATATTACCCCTTATACGTAAAAACCAAATACCATATTCTTTCGTGTATTTTTTCACACCAGCGAGGTTTGTCTGAGCTTGGTGTAATTCAGAAAATATCTGATAGAAAGTATTTTTTCTATTTTTTTTCCTTCTGCCAGGATTATCGAGGAAAGGTATTTAAAAATAAAAATTGCATTTGAGCCTGGGGTGTATCCAACAATTCCCAGGACGGCCGCATGAATAGTCGAAAAAAGTCGACGATTATGGCTGCTGAGCGGCCATTGCGCTAATGCAAGCGTGGGGGGGGGTGTCCCTTGCAATCTTGACTTTCCAAACGCACATTTTCATGCAATTTGATAGAAATAATTTGAAAGTTTGTACAGTAATTCACTAATAGTAAAGTATAGGTATGATAAATGGGCTTATAAAAAGTAATAAACATACTTGATGGGTTGAAGTGTCACAGAGAATTCATATATAGTAAGTGGCGCGGAAGGGGTGCCGCTCTCTCTCTCGCCACGAAAGCGCGGAACCCATACCCAAGGGTGCTTTCCGAAAACACATTTATCATGCAAATTTTATAAAAAAAAAAAATATTTGTATGGATTTAACTTAAAATTGCATAGGCCAATGAGCGACGGTATAAACAGTAAAGTATAGTCATGATGTGAGGTTTTAATTTGAAAGGATTCATTAAATTAAAGGTGCTCATGGAGAGTTCGTAAAGCGACGGGGGTGTGTCGCGGAAAAACTGGGTATTTAGTTTTCAGACATTTTCTATGGGTCTTTAGGATCCGGGAGAATTCGAATTTAAACGCTCAGCGATAAATCGGCATTTTCACTGAAAATTGCCGAATCCGCAATCCGGGGGGTACGCGCCAGTATGCCACCCCAAATTAATGTCCCAAAAGTTATTATAAGAAAAATGTATAAACCTACAATTGACTGACATTTAAATAATGTGAATTTTAATTGCTAAAAACATTGCCCGTTTCATGGGTATGTGATAAGACAATTTGCTACAGGCGCACAAATTCAGGCAAGCACAAAAGGAGTCGTCATTTCTCAATCCAAAAAATAGGCCTGTGCTAAAATCATGTGTATGGTGTCTTTGGAAATTTAGGGATTTAAAAGCACAAGTTTGAAGGGCAAGCACAGACTTCCGGGACACTTTTTAATTTTTTTTTTTCATGCTGAAATGAATATGGACCTAAATGCGTAAGTCCTCATTTAGAAAATATAACCCTTTTCTTGATTTTTGGCGATTTTTAGGACCCTTTTTACGTACGTACGTACGTAACGTGACTGATCCTGAAAAACTCCCTTTTTACGTGGATTCTTGGAACCGGATGATACCCCCTTGTTATGAAGACTGATCCCCCCGGGGTTTGAAATGATGAAATATTTTCTATTCTGTGCACTGGTTCAATTTTGCTGAAGTTAATATGGTTCTCTTTGCTTACGATGTGCCCACTGGGAAAGCAACCGGAGGGTCTATACTTTGAAATTTACTTCACGCATATATATATAGATATATATAATATATATAATAGGCGAGGAGACCGATCTTCATGCAGAGGGCTAAATGCTTAAAAGCAGAGCGAGATAAATGATGAACCTGCTGGAACGGTAGTTGTTACTCGGAGTTCACGCTTGTGCGATCATCAGACCAGACAGAGTCTGATGATAGCCAGCGTGAACTCCGAGTAACAAACTACCGTTCCAGTAGGGTCATCAAGTTATATAGATATATATATATTATAATATATATATTATATATAGATAGATTGATATAATAGATATATATATAATATATATATATGCGTGTTCTTTGGTAAGGCACGACATGTGACATTTGGCGTCTGAAGATCGGCTACCCAGTGAATCGAAGTGAGGGCATACCGTGAAACTCAGAGTAACCGGTTGTTATTTGTCGAGGAAAGTATCAAAGTTACTCTATAGGGCGTCCTATAGTATATTTACCTGAGGTTGCATTATGACCTTGGCCTTTCTCAGTACTTTAGGCTTTATGCAGTCTGTGTGAATTGCATTTCAATGGGCACCAAACCCCACTTAAAATGCCTATTACTTTTTGGCCAAACTCCAACATATTGACTTCACCCAAAATGTTCAGTGACTTCCCGAGATAAAGAATTCATAATATGATACCTACCACTTCATGTTATGTAGTGGTATAGCAAGCTAACATATTGTGGTACTCAGTTTCCTCTTCTTCTGGCAAACGCTCATTTTCCGAGGGAGGCACTAACATATGAAGTGGAACACAAGTGTAAGGCTGGCACTTTCGGAAACTCGCGCATACTTGGGAGAAATCAGTGACAGCTAGGCACATGCAAAACATAGTGGTTTTTGGGTGAGAGCCCAAATGACCATAAATGGGTTTTTGAGGGTGGACAAATTGCTTATATTTTTGAAACACCGATGGGGTCCTGATTGAAAATAGGAGTGCCCCCGGGGCCGACTACTTAAATGCTACCAGTGCTATCTTAGGCTACACGCATGGGCCGATTTCAGCCAATTTGGTCAGAAGAATCACTGACCCATTCCACATATAGGTGTTCACAGTTTGGGATCACTGGTCATGGATGCCGATTTAAAGGGGTATTCTCTGAAAATTGATTAATTCCTCTTCTCATAAAATCAAAGACTATTCCGTACCAGATTCGCTCTCAAGAACTCCAGTACATGCTGCATACGGGGTGTTCACAGCTTAGGCTCAAATGCTATAGTTATCAATTAAAGGGGACATTCATTGCAAATCTATGAATCCGTCTTCTCCTGCCAAATAAAGGTTATCATCACAAGAATCTCACAGGAATCCCGGTATAGAGGCTGCATATGGTGTTCACAGAATTAGGATTAAAATGCCACAATTACCAATTAAAGGGGCATTCCTTGAAAATCTATTTAATCCATTCTCTTGCAAATTAAAGGGCTCTCATCACGGATTTTGCTCCACAGGATCCCTGGTAGGGGCATCATCATAATGGGTGGTCACAGATTTGGCCCAAATGTCACAATTACCAATTAAAGGGCATTTCTTGAAAATCTATTGAATTCCGTCTTCTCCCGTTAATTAAAGGGCATCATCACGAGTTCAATCCACAGGATCCCCGTAGGGACTTTATCAAATGTAGCCTTGTTCAAGGCCCCCCGCTACCAACTGCATTCATTGGTTCACAAGTATGATATAAATGTCATAATATATAAGGGATTGGAGATATCCCCTCCCAATCCTAAAAAAATGGCAAGAAGTCACTCTATTAAAGACCATTTGAGGTCTCCCAATTTCACCGGCCTAGTGTTCCATGCTTTCCCTAGCTGTGTTCAAAACCTTCAACTCTGGCATGAGCGCTTGTACCCAGGTTCTGTCAGCCTTTTTCATTGCAAAAATTTTATAGGAGTCTTGTACAGGGAAGATTGAAACCAAAAGAAATGGGATCAAGGCTGTCGCTCTGAGTTGCACAACCACTGCACCTGCCCACAACAGTGTTTGTGGTTTTATACCCAGACTAGTAGGGAACCTGGCATACAGCCAGTGTGGATAACAGACCACCAGGCAGTGTATCAATGTGTTTTTTTTCTTCATCTTTTATGTAATTCTTTCGCTAGACAGGGTAACCTTAAAATACTAAAGCCACTGATTGTATACCTGAAAATGTTCATTAAATAATTGAGAATAAAATGTTCATTATGCAGTACAGTGTGCACAAAAAAACAAGTTTGTTGGTTTCTTAGCAGACAGCATGATCAGGCTATATTCAAATGGGGGTTTCAAGATTAGAATCAAACAACAAATTTACCAATTTAAAGGGCATCCTTGAAAATCTATGAATTCCTCTCCTTCTGCAAAAAAACAAATTAAAGGCCATCATCACTGAGATTGTCACCAGATTCCTGGTAGGGGGCTTGATAGGGGCTGTTTACAGATTAGACCAAATGCTACAATTACCCATTAAAGGGGTATTCCTCGAAAATCTATGAATTACTTCTTCGAGTTCATCACATTTTGAGCCCAAATGCTACAATTGCTAATTAAAGGGGTCATTCTTAATTCCTTATTCTATAAATTAAAGGCTATTATCATGTGATTGAAGTTTTCAAACAAGATTCACAAGATTCCCTGGTAGGGGTCATATATGCGGTGTTCACAGATTGGACCAGATGTCAATGATTACACCAGGGACACTAAGGATCAAATTTCAGGGAAAGTTTAGTTTTGATGTGGCAAACATGTTGGAGGGTGCCATTCTGGGGTCAGAGGTCATCCATGGGCAAAATTAACAAATAATTAGAAGAAATTTCTTTTGAGTCTGGAAAACAACAGAACTGATCATTTTAAGATCAGAGGTCAAATAATGGAGCTCAGGGGTGTAGTGGTCATCAGGTGGGATAAATTATGAAACTTTGAAAAATTTATCATTCTCGACACCATTTTAGGTCAAGGTTGATTATTGTTGTGAACAAAGATATGGGTACCAAAAGTCCCGCTAACATTCGCATGCTCGCTTCGAGCACAGTCTAGCTCGCATTTTATCTTTGTATTGTTTTATTTCAACAATATGTTTAGATATATGGTCTGGAAATCAGGATATATTTCCTTGACTAGGCCTATAAAATCAAAGACATTGAAAATCTGGGTCAAATGAGATTTTTTGTTTCATAAGATAAAATTAAAAAACTTTTTATTTTTTGCTTTTTTTAATTTTTGGGTTTATTTAAAAAATACAATAGAATATTAGTAATATGGGATATTAATATAGATATACATATAAATAATACCAAGTTTTAAATATAAAGGTCAATTTGCTCATCAGCTACCATTGATGAGTGCGCCAAGAAAAATTGATTGTCTAGTCTCATGGCTAGCCTCTTATTAAAAAACACGATTGCTTGTTCCCAAAGAATAGTAACGTATACTAGAAATGTCATTTATGTCAGACCTATATACATACCATTGTTGTTCAATTTCGCATGAGCCACCTAAATATCGCAGGAGGCAGAATCAGGAATATCATTAGGTAGGGGCCTTATTAAGGAGCTTCATTCATCCCCCAATACAGAAAGGTTTTTAAAACACTATTGCTTAGTCTAGGTCACTGCTGGGTAGTTAGTACTCTCAAATTGTGGTACACATTTCCGATGGTAGCCAGTTGAAGGGTAACGGGGTGGTTTCACAACATTTAAAATGTCCAATATGTTGAAAAGTATTAAGTACGCCATATTCAACCTACCCAAACTATTGGTTTTGGAGTTTAAACTGACTTAAAACGGGAAAAAAGGTCAATCTCCAATTGTACAGGGGTCCACATTGACAGTTACTCTAATTAATTTTAAAACTTGCCAATGATTGCCTGGGCAAGAGGCTCCCCCAAAAAAAGTATATTTGGTATGTTAAATGTCAATTTGCTTTTATTTGCATGCTTGATCTTTTTTTGAAAAGCCCAGGGAGTATCGTCATCCCCATATTGCTGAGCTGTTGAGTATCTTTCAATTTGTCTCAATTGCATAAGTCTGTTGTTTTAGCTTGGATTCCGAAACACATTGGTATTCAAGGCATATATGAAACGTTGATGTATTGGCGAAAAAATGCCGTAAATCAATCTAACAAAGTTGAGATCCCCTTACAGATTTTAAGGCTTTCAGTTAATGGCTACATCAGAAATAGGATGGCAAATGCTGTGGGATTCATTTCCTAATAATAAAATGCAGCTTTTAACCAAATGTTGGAACTGCTTGGCAGTTCAGGTTTGATTGTACGAAGGGACGAGATTGTATTAGCGCGATGTAAATTGGTCATACTTATATGACCAAATATTTGCTTAAGGGGAGCCCAGTCCCTCGGTGAGTCCTTGTGATTGTGCTCTTTCTGTGAACATGGATTACTGGTGCGTGATTATGCACTTATACGTAGGAAATATTATAGCGTCCCAGATTTGAAACATTATTTAAGAGATTAGGCTATTTCAGGTGATAAATTTCTGAACGGGGCTGATTGTTTAAATATTATTAAATTTTTAAAAGTTGTGCTGAAATTTATTGTGTGTATGTTATTTATTCTGTAAATTAATTTTGATGTTTTAATAATCTTAATGACACCATATAACACAATTGTGTGAGTTGTCGTTTTAAACTTATTTTTTACTCACTGATCGATTTCCATAAAACCCTTTAACTGCATTAATTTGTGACAATTTAATCTGATCATCTTTATAGTCCACCAATTCTTAAATTAATGGGTAATTTGCTCGTTTGCGCATGAACATTGATCCACAAATAGTTTTGTAATATCAGATTGTGACTGTGTAGTATCACCTATGAGTTACAATATGATCACCCACCAAGGGACTCAGATTCAGGGATTGTACTTGTTACATACATTGACATGAAAGACCTTGTGTGATCTGGTATCATCATACCCAAAAACCAGGGGGTGTATTTCTAAATACACTTTTGGAATGGAAGGTACTAAAACGTGTCAAGGGGGGGCATTGAGATTTTACTAGCTTCATAGTGATTATTCATCTCTGCTTCTAATTATCAGTCACAGAGCAAGTGCGTTTACCCCAGATACACACAACTGTATTTTGATGTAATAGGAGGCAGCGTAAAAAAAACAATGGTATGGGACATTTCCCTATATCGGTTGCATGCGGGGGGGTGGGGGGTTTAGGTGTGGGGGTTCTAGGTCAACCAGTTTTACGGCGATAAAGCAGACCTTTTTAGCTCTTTTGATAAAAACGAATGTCTTGTTATTAACAACAATAAAATATTTTAATTCAAAATTGAAAGCGAAGCATTTATGAAGTCATGCGTTAAATTTAGGGAAATCAGTTTTTCCACCCAAGTGTTACATTTAGACTTTTTCAACAATTAAAAAAATCCAATCGATACAACCCAACATGCAAACTATGCAGATGTGCCCACGCGGGATCGAACCCCACGGCCTTTGCGATCTCGAAACGGACGCCCACACACTAACCAACCAGCCCTTGGTGATAAACGGCAGTGTAATGAAGCTAATCAAGGACAGTCGGGGGATACAATATAAACAAAAATGAGAATAGCAGGGGACTGTAGGGTAAGAGTGTGCGCTTCCGGATATTAAAAATTGTGAATTTTTTTTGGCAACAAGTACTTTAGGCATTGATAATCAATAAACTTGATGGACCACTTGCCAACCCCCCTAATGGACCCCAGCTTGGGTTTCAAGGTTAAACAGGGGTCTCAAAAAATGTAAAATGTTCTGAATGGGTTAACAAGCACACCATGGTGTTGGTCTGGTCCATGGCTTCCAAAAAAGTATTAGTTTTAACTATATATGATTCTAGTTCCGGATGTTAAAAACTGTAAATGGTTGTGATGGAAAAAGTCATTTTGATGTGTACATGGGTCAAAGTTAAAAAGTTGCTTGATTCAGTTAATAGTGTGTTGCAAATTGTTTCTCTAGCTAAAAGGATTGAAATAAGGAAAGGAATAGTTTGCCTTATCGTTATGCTTACTGAGTTTTCACGTTACTCCAACAAAATAGGTCACAGGTCAATTCACACATCACTTTAATGGCTACACGTAAATTCCAGGGCGCACCACTGGAAGAGGAAGGGGAGTTTGTCTTACATAAAAAATCACCTCTCATACCAAAAAGCACGACAACAACAACCAGAACCAGAATTGAATTAATTTTCATCGAACTCACCATTTAACACCAACAATCGACCCAAAAACATAAACGTCGGATGTTTTACAGAGCTGCATGAACACACAATCCAAATTTTAAACCATAGCTTCGAGCAGCTTCTCACTGAACTAATTAAAACAAACCGTGATGTCTATATTTTCGGATGCTTTAATATCAATCGTCTCAATTATTCCACATACATCACACATTTGAATGGACTTTATCAACACATCACTTGCAACTCT
>JAMKCH010002793.1:0-38516 GCA_023653785.1 Ophioderma brevispina
TTATTTGTGTGGACTTATTTGTGTTGAAATAGATCGATACGATCGTCTGTCTTTCATTAAAGCCGACAATTTGACAGGGATTTTCCGGCAAGAACTCGCTGGTTGCCGGCTGTCTTTTAGGTGCTCATTTACCTGCTGCACGTGGGAAGCTCAGAATGGATACAGGAAAAAAAAATCAAGAGACACGCAGACAGTATAACATTTGCTGAATACAATTGTAAATACTTTATAAACACCATTAGCGGAGCAAAACTTTTTAAGAAGGTAAAAATTCACTTATAAAAAATACACATGTCATCCATACTTTTTAAAAATACCCTAATTCCCCAAAATGTTTTCATCTACTTTGGACACGGGAGCTTCGCGCGGGGGCGCTAATCGGCCGGTGTATTACGCGGCCTTTCACGGGCAGAATTGTAGATGTGGGGACGGATCAGGGTTACGGGTATGGGTACGGGTCCGAGACTGTGGGTACGGGTACGGGTCCGAGGACCGGGGTACGGGTAAGGGTCCGGGTCCCAGACCACGGGTACGTGTATGGGTACGGGTCCAACTGTGACAAAGTCAGGGTATGGTACGGGTACGGTCCAAGCCCGTGGGTACGGGTATGGCGTACGGGTCCACGCCCCATGGTACGGTAGGGACGTGGTCCCGCTCGACAAACCCATGGGTACAGGTTACAGTGTAATGGGTATGGTACGAGTCTTTGGGTACGGGTACAGGACCTTTGAGTAAATATCCTGGTACATATAAGTGCAAATAAGAGTTCCAAAACTTAAAGGACACTATCAGTGATCACCTGCAGATCACTATTGATTGGAAATTTTGCAGGAATAGCTGAAGGGTAAGTCTGTGGAAAATCCTATAAGTATTTTTGTAGCAACTGAAAAAAGTGGCAGAAAAGGAAGAAATCAGTAATTTTCAAAGATATGTCACATCAATTTAGTTGTGCATACATGTAAGTGTCCCCTATGGGTTAAAGTTCATTTCATTCAATATTGGGAGAGTTATAGGCTCGAAAAGTGCAAATTAATTGTGAAACACTAAGGCATACATGGTGCATAGTGAATTACTATAATATCCATGGTGTATCGGTAGAATTATTGTGACAAAAAAACTGTAGATAGACTGAAAATAGGTTGGGATGTATAAATTAAAGGTTCAGCCAAGAGATACATCTTTTGATTTTTGTGTATTTTGCTAAGAAATGTAGTATCAAAGGTGATGAAAAGTGTGACAAACAAAAGGTAAATTAGGAGTTTACTTATATTATTTAATATAAAAACATTTCTATTGGTGCAAAGCACAAAATTTAAAATTTCCTTTTTTTGTACCAAAGAACTAATTCTCGGCTTAGTCCTTCCAGACTGGGAGCTAACATCAGTGCAAAAAATTTTTTTTAGAGACACAAGGTGTGTAAAATCCCTTGTTGCACCTTTAACTTCATCAAAGTAAAACAAAATAAACTCCATTAATATCCATTAAAACAAAGAATACCGGGCCAGTTAGGTTTTTTTTACATCATCGGGTATACAGGGTAAGATAGGCAAACAACATATGGAAACTGGTATGGTTACAAGACATGGGTATTGGATAGTCCTGCTGAGCATGACTCCTCCATATGTACACTTATCAAATGCCATTAACTTCATCAATGGAGGAGTCATGCCAATATAGTGTGTAACTGATATGACAAAAAGTTTTGTCTCGCATTCTCCAATAATTTTCAGCTTTATGCGAATAAATATTACCGATTCCACCTTGAAGTATTACTTGGTGTTATTTTTTTTGCCAAACAAACAGGATCGTTAATTAGTCTCATAACTTTATGAAGTGAAATTTAATGAAATTTCAAGACTTGTAGTTGTACTTAAGATTCTGACTGGTAACTAAGTTCTGATTTGTATTGCCAGGTGCTTATGAAAGCTTTAGCTTGGATTCAAAATGGATATTACTGGTGATAAAGGTAGAAGATGTGTTTCGCGAAGCAAGGGGTGTTATATTAGAAAATGGGATTGTTTTTGGTGACGTGTTGTCAGTGGTCGAATTTGAAGGCTACACAAAAATGTCATAGATGATACACATAGTGTTTTGGATTCACCAGATAGATGTTAAATGCATACTGTTAAAGAAAACGTCAGTTGTGAAGTCCCAATCTTGGACTGGGTATTTGGACGGAGACAGGTCTGAGACCATGGTATCGGTACGGGTCCGGAAACCGTGGGTATGGGTTAGGGTTCAAGACCATGGGTATGGGTACGGGTCCAAGACCATGGGTATGGGTACGGGTTATGGGTTCGAGACCATGGGTCCGGGTAACGGGAGGGGGGCGTCGGGTCAAGACCATGGTACGGGAGAGTACGGGTCCGAGCCATGGGTACGGGTCCGGGTCCAGCATGTGATAAAGTTATGGGTACGGGTACGGGTATGGGTCCGAGACTATGGGTATGGGTACGGGTACGAATTTGTACCCGGGTATGGGTACGGGTCTTAGGGTATGGGTACGGGTTACTACAAGTCTGTCCACCGGGGCATTGAGCCAAGGCTTGCTTGCTGTTCACCCTCGGAACAAGAACGTGGGATACTTGGCCTAAGCGTACCCGGCTCAGCACACCCATCGGAAGTTTGGGGACCCCCGCGGGTTTCTCCCCAATCTCACCTGACGATTCGACACCATATACGGTGAGATAAAATTTGGAGAAATGTGCAATCAAAGTCTTCACTCTCGGCTGTCAAACACGAAGTGACAACAATTTGGCTTGTCGTCCAGATCAAGGGAATGACGTAACCGAAAAGCGCGATCCTCATTGGCTAATGAGACCGATGACACTTGCAGTGTATTTTTATGAATAGAAATCAGAATCGTTTACCTTAAAATAATTATGTTTGATTGATCTAAGTATGACCTAAAATATTTTTATGCTTATAGAGATCTATATAAAATACATTTTCGGAAGCGCAATATTAATCTACGATTTATCAATATTCTTGATGTTACCTGTGTTTTTATGAAAAATTTGTTCCGAAAGAAAATCCCTATACTGGCCTGTGGTTAAGACGTAACTAGAGAATATGGCATCTCCAGGTCCGTAACAACATAAACAAAGATCGAAACTATATTTTTGGAAATGGAGTTACGAAATCCTGGACCCAAATTTGTGTGCAGGAGGTCCCTTAGCTTATTTAGGCCGAAAAGGATGCTATGGGATAAATTAATTCTGCCAGTTTCAAGACATTTTACTGCCCGAAAATTCCTATCTCGGCCGAAAAAAAATAAATTCTCAATACATTCATATGTATCCTCGGCCCGGAAAAAAATAAAATAATGGACTTGGCTGCGCCTTCGTCATTGATTTATTTTTTCGGACCTCGGACACATATCGCCCATAATGTACTGCATCTCACCCTTTATTTCTTAAATATTAGTGCAAAAACAAAAATGAAAGGCCTCTAAGCGCTTTCCGCTCATTTGGAAAAGAACATGCTTAATTGTTTCGGAATTACTTTTTTATTTCAAGTCAATAGTTTTTGATAAAAAATAACCAATTGATCACGCGGTCTATTCTTTTTGACTCACACTGTATAATAAATTTAAGTTTTAGAAACGCGCGATATAGGGTGGGTGTCAAGGTGTGGCGCCATAAGGAAGATCCAGACATAAGAAGAAGTTTCCAAAACAACACACCCTAAAAATATTTTCAATACAATGGGGCCATTTTGACCCCGTTTGGAGGCAACTATGCAACGACTAAAATGCGGCTTAAATGTTGACCACTTTGTGGTCAAAACGGCGCAATGACCCTTTTTGTGGTCATAATTTTGACCCATGTTAGTCGGTGCATGATAGTTGACTTGGCGCGTTTGTAGTGTGCAGAGAGGATTTATGGTTGAGGGTTAGATTATCGATTTAATCGCCTGAAACGGGGTTCGAACCCGTGGCCTCAGTAGCGGTGGAAGCAAAATTTAGGGGAAGCGGAGCTTGTAAATAAAAGGGCATTTCGTGATCCACAGCCCGCCCCGACCCATACCTCAAACAGTTGATATTTTATACACACTTAAAATACGGGGTCAATATGCACCGACTAAAAATAAAATGACCCCATTTGGGCTAAAACAACTATAAATAGAACCACGAAAGAGTCATTTTACCTGAAATTGGGTCATTTATTTTTGTCGGGCATATTGACCCCGTATTTTAAGTGTGTACCTTTGAATTTAGCTTAAGTACATATGTGCTACCGTACCCAATCTTACTTGCATATTCGATTCTATCTAGAAGAAAATCCGGTATTATAGAATGCATGATAAGGGGGAAGTGTTTTTTGGATAGGCCTACGGGCCAATCGCTCGTAAATCATAAACGCACCGTCCGAATCATCTGAAACTTTGGTGATAACTTTTTTCTTGGAGGGGGCTGGGGATCAGAATGGCACCTTTAAGTGGAAAATAGGATTGGATCTGTGAGGAAAGTGAGAAGTGAGAGTCATCCAGGAGAGAATGTCCTATACCAGTAACATAAATACGGAATAAACCGTTGCTCCGTAGACGAGGCTTACAGCCAGCGCTGAAATAATGTAGTCTTTGTCAACAGACTCGGGTTTGTGTATGGGAGGGGGAAACTCAGAGAGTCCCAAAGTGGTCCCTTTAGCTGATGTACCCGGTAGTCATCTTTTCATCGAGTAAGACGTTACTGTATAAACTACAAGGTCTGTAACACAGATTAATCTATTGCATTGTACATTTTAAAATTAAAAAACATACATTTTTTTTTTAACACAAATTTGCAAAAAGAAATGGGGGTCTTGGGTGAATATTTTCAAAAACTGAAACTTGGAGGGGTGGGGGTGGCGGCGGACGGAACTAAAAGTTTGCGAAAAATCGTTCAAAGTTTTCCAAAAATTTCAAGATTGTAGGGGTGCGAACCTAAAACACGCAACGAAACCCACGATTTCACGCTCCGACTGAGATCGACTCATATAGAAACTAGAATTTCGCGGTTTCCGGCTTTCGCGATTAGTGACGGGGGTTGTTAGGTTCCGTACGGAACCTTATCAGACGTCACCTGTAGTATTAGAAAACTTTGTCACCTACCTATAGGACCCCGTTTAAAATACCCCAGGGCCCCTTTCCAACTAGTATTTTAATGACCTCCCCAGTGTCTAAGGTCCCTAAACTGCCACAACTTGTCCCTTCTCAACTACACAGATTCCCCTTTTCATATGTCTCGGAGCCCCTTCCCAGCTGCCACGAGCATCCTTCTCAAGTAACTAAAATTATGGGCCTACGTCACCCATCTGAGAATATGGCCTTACGATTACATTAGCCTTGCGGGTTTTAAAAAAACTTATGGATGAAAAACCGCTAAGATTAATTTACCTTCTGATTTCTACATTCTGGGACCTGCAGTCAAATGATTGGCTTCATCTACATTGGGCCACTCAGTTTCCAGAATTATGTTGAATAAGTCGTGGTAAGGCACTGGAAACACGTGGCTCTTGCATCATTGGGACTTTGGGAGGTATAAACTTTTCTAGATATTTGGTGGATATGAATATAGATGACAGTTGACAAGTGGTCTGCTTGAACAAGCAAGCAGTAACAACGAAAATATTTGGATTGTATTTTCACTATTTTGTTGACATCATGACGTTCCATGGCACAGCCAGAATTAGCAAACTCAATTTTCAATTGTACGTGACATAACCTAACAGGACCAGCTAAAGCAGTCATGTGAACTCACCACTACCTACTCCAAAACGAAGGGGGGGTTCCCAGAATGTAAAGGCAGAGAAGAAAGTAAAATTAATACCTTTTGAAAATCTCAATTCAATGAATTAGAGAGGAGAGGGAGGGAGAGAGAGCACGAGGAGATAAGAGAGGAGAAGGGATAAAGGGCTTACCTCTCTTCAACGTATGGCTCGAATTCAGTGATATAAAATTTACGTCCCTGCTTGTAACTGCGTATTATACAATAAAGATATGGTAGCCCCGGCTCGAAACTAGGTACTACAAATTAATGCTGCAATGCTATTTATAGTCCATAATCATCCAACCAAAGATAATTGCACTGAAATTCCCAATCATGGCAATACCAGCCGAGGGCCACGGTAGCATATAAGCTCCTATAGCAAACATTGGCGTTTGTTGGTGACAACGGGCCGGTAAAATGGTAACTATTATTAATCCTCGCTCGCACACGCACACACACACACACACACAACAAATCGCCCTACTGTTGGCCTTTGTGGCTGGGAAATATTAATTAATGGTACTGTCTTGCTTGAATAAGTCATAAGCCTTTCACAAAACACCATATAATAATCATAATACACCAGGATATATATACCGCCCAGTTACTGTCAGGCCTTGGACTCCTTGGTTGAATGTAAAAAAAAAGAAGTGGGCGTTTTACCAAGCAGAAAGGTCTTGATAGAAAAGGTGGGTAGTTTCATTCACTGGGGAATACGGATGTCATAATGGGGAAAAATCCACCACGGAGAAAAACATCAACATGGAGAAAACAGACATCATACACGCTGGCCTATAGAGCATGAGTGGGGCCAGGTGCCAAAAATTCTCAGCCCAAATCGCGGGTGGGATGCGCGAAAAGTCGCCCAAAACACCGAAAAGTCGCCCAAATTAAGTGCTGCACAAGTGAAATAACGCAACAATTGGTGTTTTTAACAACCGAAAAATATATTCTCAAACAACCGAAAGATATTCTCAAATGAATTTTATATAAAAGCGATTTTGTTCTTGTCACGACGTATATGTAAGATAAAGAATCCAACGCGTGGGGCAGTTTTTTGGCATAGGAGTATATAGGGAGTCAGAAATGCGCCCAAGTGCGCAGTCGTCCAAGTGCGCAGAACCCGGAGCTACCATTGCGTGAATGTTACAAGCTGTTTTGATTGAGTCTTTGTAGTCAACGCAATAAATCGCTTGGTAATCTCGCTTTAATTTGTCGAATACAATAGTGCAAACCATTCCCCCACCAATCATTTTTCCGCTAACAATAAAATATGGACCACATGAAATTCAAGGAGTGGTCATCAAAACAGTTATTCCATTTATTGACGATTCAAAGGTTCATTTTAAGCCTTAGGCCTAGGGGTGGAATCATGATTTGGTTACTAATTTACACACAAGCGTCCGTTTTCCCAAACTCGGGAGAGGGAGAGCCGCTATCGTTTCCAAGTGTTTCACACTGCATTCATCAATCCTTACAACCCTCAGGGTGCACAAGGAAAGGAGAAATTCATGAGCGACTTTATGGCTAATTCGCAGCCACCAAATTCGCGAATCCCCGGTTGTTTTACGCAACTTCGTAACACGCGCAATAAAGGCGAGAAGACCTCTCACTCACTCATCAACTCCTACACTCGCTCACTCCACTCACTCACTCATCTCATCACTCACTCACTCAATGCATCACGCACTCACTCACTCAATCACTCCACCCTTAATCCATCTCCCGTCATTCACTCAAAATTTTTTCACACTTTCCCCCTCTACTCGGCCCAGCTGTCCAATGGTTCGGGGCGGTCAATATTTATATGCCGGGGGTGGGAGGATTTCAACTTTTTGTTTCGGCAAAAATGTTCGCGTTTCCCCCCCTCTCTTTTCCGTTCAAAAATTTCACGTTCCCCCCTATCAGGCTGATTTTCCCATTTAAAATTTCAATGTTCCCCCCTCTCGCGCTATGAAAATTTCATCACGTTTCCCCCCCCTCTCTCTTACAAAATTTTTCGGGTTTTCCTCCCCCCCCCCCAAATCCTCCATCCCCCCCCCCACCCCCGGCTAAATAATACCCCTCCCTTAATACGGTTCTGGGGCGGATGCACAGATAAAATATCTATTTCTCAGTCTAAGTATTCATTTGTACCAAAACAATTCCTTCATTCATCATGAAATTCATAACCCAATGCACAAACATAAACATGATTGATATAATATGATCACACTTTTGACCTTTGGGGATTTCCCACATTGATAATACTATTGATCATGCATTCATGCCGTTAAGCAGCCTTGCACATCGTGCTGTTTATGTAAATTCCAATTTGTTTGTTTGGGGGATTTGGCTATATTATTTCATCTAAAATAATGTTGCCTAATTATTTTTTTTATAATTTGTGCAACAAATAGTTCACATTAAAAATAACAGTATTGGAAAATTTATGTATTTTATGATGTTAAAGTCCTTGGTGTATAAGACATGAATAAAGAATTAACCTGTACGGAATAAAGCCCATAAACACCGTTCAACTCTATACATGTCCTTATTGATTATTTCCGCAGAAATTATAAGAAAGAATAACCTATTTTATTGTTTTCCCCTTCCCACCCTTCGTTACTTATAGGAAATTACGTTCAAAATTAATTACACGATACAATGCATACATTTATGATTCTTTTCAATATTTAATTGTATCGCCTACAACGGAAAATAATAAAATTATTAATCATAGTTAGTGTGAAAGTTCCCTCAATTTTATATAATAGGAATTGTCATCGGCCTGATTCTTTTCGCTAAAAAAATAGCAAACTTGCACGTAAACAAAACGTAAACTATTATAGAAAACGAAACATGTGTGGTCAGGTAAATTGGACACAGATGATTATAATAAGGAGTACAATCGATGTAAAATTTACCAATTCCGATTGGTCGATTCACGTTACCATGGCAACCGTTAAAAATCCGGCTACAACGATTTTGTTCGTATGTTCCCATATCTCCACGCAAGTGTGGTGTGAGTGTGGATTTTCGTTAAGCAGTTGGCCTTTGTTCCCTTGTTTAGCCAATCGCAGACTTTTATCAGTTACTATGGCACCCTGAATGAAATCATTATGTGTTTCCCAAACTAGAACTAAGAATATAAGTAGGGTTAAATGAAATCCTATTCTAGAAGTTTTGGGGAAGAAGGTTTGAAGATGTGTTCTATAGTTTTAAGGGTCTGAATCAGAATGTTTGTAGGTCCAACTCTGGGAAATGTGGGGAACTTTGTAAAATAAGGGGGTAAAATTTAGTACAGGGGTAAATTGAAATCAAAGTCAAATTGTGTTTAGATGTACACCCAATGTATGAGCGAAGACCGTAGGAGGAGGCGAAAACAGGTAGGAGTTAAAGTAGATTAATAGAAGAGATCCGTGAGGGGGGGGAGTCGGTATCAGGTGGATCCAAGTTGGGCGTCCTGTGAGTAAGTAAGGGTACTGGGAGAGAAATTAGGAGGAAAGCGGAAGAAGGTAGTGGAAGGGTATGTAGGCGGTAGTAGAACGAAGGAGAGTAGGCGAAGTGTCTTGGGGGGGTGTCTGGACGTTCATGCAGCACATTGGACATAAAGAGGGAGGGGGATTAAAGGGGGGGTGGGGATGGGAGGTGCAAAGGGTATGTATAATGGGAGCAAAATGGGCTGGGAGAGAGTAGACGGGGTTGAAGGTAGAAAGATAACAGCTCTCGGAATGGGTGTGGGGGGTCGATGTGGGAGAGATTGGGGGTGAATAAGATTGTAGCGTGAGACATGCGGGAACGTAATGGGGGTATAGATATTTGAACTAGATAAGAGCGGAGCTGTAGGGGGGGGAAGGCTAGTGGGAGAGAGAGACAGGTGTGTCGGCGGGGTATGAGAGGGGGTATAGTGTGAGGCGAGGCGAACGAGAACAAAGAGGAGGTATGGGACGATATGGGAACAGGTGATATGTAGGGGCAGTTGACGGGGAAAGAGCGAGGGAGAGAAGATTGTGGGAGGGAAGGAATAGGGGAGAGGGAGAGCCGGCATCGGGTACAAGAAAGTGGAAGTGAAAGAGGTATGGGTGTGAGTAAGAGGCTGGGAATGTCGAGAAGGAGGGAACTGGTAGTGGGGGTAGAGGTGTGGAGTGGCGGTGTGGACTACTCGAAACGTGGCTGATGGGGAGGGTGGTTTTGTGTTAATTATAATGAAAAAAGGTATGTTGTCCTTGGTTCCGACCTTAGTTAAACAGATTCCGACACGTACATGCGTTGAAATGACGTTTTCAGTGTCCATTGAATTATATCAGATAACTATAAAAATACTAATTAATTCAATTACAAAATTCCCTCTCTATGCGACACGTATAGAGAAGTTCTAGCTTTATAAACCATTCACAGTAGTTTACTAGCCAATTAATTACCTACTAACTGCCAAAAATCTCAAACCTTTTTTTTCAAATTGGGGCGTCTCCTCCCCCAAAAGGTTGCTCATAACTGCTTGATTTTCATTAATTCTGTCACTTTCCCTGAACTCAAATTACTCCAATCACCTTGATACTTAGTTAACTTCAAAGCGAGCTATTTGTACTGGGTTCTTCTCCCTATTTAGAGCGTATCTTAAACAATATTCCAGAAGTTAAACACCTTTTACCTATTCGATATAGTAAACTCAATTACAAACGAACAATCTTCTTACGATCACCGTTTATGTTCATAATAACCTTTCCAAATCATTTGAAAACTCTTCTATAAGTATTTTATTAACCAAGATTCAATAAAGGCATTAATATTACTGATTTGTCTTGTTTTAAATGGTGATAACCAGCCACATGATCTCATTTAAAAGTACGTTTGCTTTCATATGGTTATCATCAGCCAATTACTTTATGTTCTTTCACTTTCCCGCAATCAATTCACGTTTGATTGGTTATAAGCCTTCAAAAGTCTCAATCCATATACAGCCATGCACAGAAGACTGTTATACTCTGGCCGTAAGAAGAGAATAACCTTGAATGATTGGGAATCATTCTCTCTATGTCGAATACCTCTGCTTACTGAGGCGAATGATGCCCTGAGATCGTGAATCTACTATAGTTTTCTCTTAAACAACGGTAAATTGAATT
The DNA here is from genome assembly GCA_023653785.1 of Ophioderma brevispina. Classification (NCBI taxonomy): domain Eukaryota; kingdom Metazoa; phylum Echinodermata; class Ophiuroidea; order Amphilepidida; family Ophiodermatidae; genus Ophioderma; species Ophioderma brevispina. Next base: position 10,855 of record JAMKCH010002793.1, read on the forward strand.
AGAAAAATGAAAGTCAAGCAATAGATTTTGGTTCTGCACAATGTCAAAGCAACTTTTCTTCTTTCATTACTTTTGTTCGTCCCTTTCTTTTCTTGCTTTTTCTAATAAATTATAAAATACATAGTTAATTGAACACACACTAGGATCTCTCCATATTTATTTGGTGAACGGTGATAGGATTGTTGTGGCTTACGTCATAAAAATATTTCATTCTAAATCGGGATGTGTTAACACCCCTGAATCTTTCACTGAGTAACAATATTACAATAGCCCTACATGCCCAGGATGAAAAGAATCTAAGTATTTCCCTCCCTGCCCGATTGTTAAATATCGTTCGATCCATGGTATGCCGAAGTCTATGTGTGTCGTGGTCACTGATATTGGGGAAAAGAAATTCAGATAAATTTTTTTTGTTTTCAGTTTTATTTGCGGAACAAGACGTTATCTGATTTTAATAATTTTTATGAATTTACACGTACTTTAGCGTCAGCCCCCTAGCGAGGACACAACAGTATAAGAAGGACCTGCCCCCATATAGACTATCTAGTATATGGTGAATTAAGTGATGTTTTGTTAGTTTTCTTCATATACAATAAATTTTGACACCACTTATTTTTTTTAATAGAATTTCATGAAGAATCGAAAAATCATGGTGTCATTTTTTTAAATGGTGTTCTTTGGTGTTTTATAAGGCAAAGTTTTTACAGGGGGAAATAATAAACGTTTAAATTGTGTTTTTTTTCTTAAAGATTTCAGGCATATTCACAGAATGGTCCGATTTTTGTTGAAAATGGTTTTTAAATCATCATCCGGGTCATATGAAAATGTTATACAGAGTCTGTGTTTCTCCTCCCCTTTTCAAGTAGAGTTTTACAGATATTGCTAGTGATCTCCCATAGACCCTGTGACCCATCATAACTTGCCATTCCTAATTATCATTAAAACGTCATTGTCTATGCATTGGTATATTTGCGGCTTCTGTACAGTAAGACGACAATTTGGCACCATTTAAAAACAAACTGATGAATCTAAAATTTAAATACCCCCTTGGTGACCTTCAACATGTTTGCCTAATAACCTCGACTATAACCCTCAGATATGACAAACTATACCTTTTGAATATCCTTGAAAGGCACTGAAACATATGGTATACTTTACAACCTCTTTTTGTACCCTTTTTATATTTTTGACGCCTGTATAAGCCTTGCCCCCCTAGAATACATCCAAGAACCCCATTTGCAAAATGACACCCATGATTTTTGGAATCTTCATACAATTTTTGAATTTAGAAAACAAATATTGGTTGCAAGATTGTATATGTGATTTACCAAACGCAGCAGCATAGAATTACATGCCCCATAGTCCTATTAGGCTCACAGCCATATGATGCCACAAAACTCACTTTATAGTAATTCAGGGAGACAAGGTCACGAAATGTCCCTTTAATGTTACCAATAGTAACTATAAACTTATGCTCTCAAATAGGCTACTTAATACAAGTAAGTTACGATTGAAATACAAATTCGGTAAAGTTAGTTGGTTCTTTTTGTTTCTGTCCAATGCAGGCCTTTTCATTTGACCACGTTTTCCCAATGAGCAAAAACTCGTGTCATCACTAGAGAGGTTGCTGTGGTTCCAAATCGGTTCCAAATTCCAAAACGTATTGGTCACAAAAACGAAACCTTTGTTTGTTACCAATAGAATAGAATCTGCGTGATGATGGTCTTTAAAAATTCAACCATGATTGTTATGTTGTGTTCATATGATTACACTTCTGGCAAACGAAATCTGCGGCTTCAGCAACAACAAATCCCGGACTCCCACTGCTCCCAGCAATTACTGCAATCACAGTGCTCCTGCAACTGCACTGCTCGACTCCTCCTGCAATCCTTGCTACCACTGTCAGCAGAAGTAACGCACATTACAAACCTGTTTAAGGTAGACAAAATATACAATCACGTCGTAATATTCTATTCATTCATTGCACCACACATGGCCCAAAACAACCTTGACAATGCTTCAGTGGTTTCACAACCATATTGGGAAGCCTAGTATATTGCGAAATAGCACGCAGTAGCTTGTGGGAGTGGTTTGATGTAGCGGTTCTTCGCTCGTTTTGGCACTGCGCTGGCACCACTACGTTCAGCGGCTTTATGTGAATTTCATTTTGGCTTCTGATGCATTCTGACTTCCCAAATCTGTTTTGGTTGTTTGCAATTTTCTCTGAAGTAGTTCTTAAAGTAATGGTAGCAATTCAAAGATTAATAATACACCAGTGGTAATAGGTCGGTTGATGTTTAGTGCAGTAAGAAGTGTGTAACGTCAAGTTTTTACTGTTAAAAGAGCATTTGGTTTTGTCTAGTAGAAAATCTAAATAGGACTCAATTAGTACCAACAGCGTTAGTTCTTATATTCTTATTCGGTGTAATACAACTCTCGCGCGATTTGATCCGTGCAATGTGCAATAGTACTGTTGCATTTTGACCAAAAGCAATGTAATATCGATATGCAAAACATAATAATAGTAAAATATAAACAAATCCCAAAAAGGAAGTTCAAACCCTACATCGTATTATACATGGGATAGAGTTGGAAGCGGTCTTTATTTACACGTATTTTGACACCTCATTTGTGGCAAAGGGCTGAGTATTGTTGAAGCTAGCCCACTTGACCGAACCCATGGCAATACTCATAATTGACACGTGTGGGGGGGGGGGGGGAGAGATCGTTACCCAATGAGTACAAGCTACTGTGCTTTGAGTGGTTACGCCCGTCAAGTTGTATTAAAGCAATAACAGCACATTTTTGGGAGAGCTGCCTCCCATTTTTCAAAAATGTTTTTTTGATATTTTTGCACAGTTGTGTTGGTAATTGTTTAGTAAACTATACCTGCGAACGACAATGTTCAAAAATGTATATTTGTCATAAAATAAGCGATTTTGTAATTAGAATTGGGATCCCCGATTGCACTTAACGGCAAAGCTGGAAATGCTACGTTTATATCCGTCCATGATGAAATAGTGCCACCTCAAGAAAATTACCTCCAATTTGACTTGCCTGAACCGACGGAACAACTAATGGATGAGTGTAGACACGTACATGGTGCAATTGTACGGTTATTCCATATTGGAAGGACGTTTCCGGCAGCCGGTGAATTATTATCGGAGATCTCCGATATTAATTATTCTAATTACAAAATTCCTTCCTTTGCAACACATAGAGAATTTCGAGCTCTACCATTCACAGGTGTAGTTTACTAGCCAATTACCAATACAACTGTGCAAAAATCTCAAAATATTTGGAAAATTGGGGCGCTTAAAAAAATGCGCTTTATTGCTTTAAACTCAGACTGAACAAGACGCCCGTCCATCACTCAGCTTGCGCCTGGCTGTTGAGCGATTAGTGGACAGGACTAGCAATTCATAAATCATATGTGAGAATCGTGTACTCTGAGCGATTTATGAACTGTAATACTAAAAAAAAAAAAAAAAAAAATACAATCTTTTTTATCATGGCTTGTACGGCTTAGCCTGGGACGGGCCGGGGGAGGGGTAGGACATGTTAACCAGCGGATTCAAAACGGAATCAACATCCGGCACCGTAACCCGAATATTTTGGCACTGCCGAAAGGAGGGGAATTCGGTACCCTCGTAGTTCGGCACCCGAATACCAAGCTAGCGTTCGTCTGCCTATGAAGCACCGATCTCTAGAGATCAGTGCGATGAATTGTTCATTTTGAATGACGCAACTATGTCCTTTTCACAGTTTACACCTGTTGAATACACTGACGTTAACAAGTTGTAAGTCCTAATGAGGAAACAGCTCAGTGGTTCCGTAGTAGACAATGCTCTTAAAGAGTGGTTGACAGGAAATCTTATAAAATGCTGGTGTATCCGTAAAGTGAATGTGGTTTATTCGAATTCATAACAAGTGTGTCAAATAAAATTGGGTCAGATAATCACCTTACGGAAACACCCTAAAATGTCACTGACCTCTACGTAATAGATAAAGGATGAGAAGCACACCGTTATGAAAAATAATGGTGTATTGATAAGGTCTGGTGAGCCTGTTAGCCTTTAGGCGAGCCTCTAGGTCGGAGTCTAACAGGCAAGCCAGACCTTATAAAAATTCCATTATTTTTCATAATGGTGTGTTTTGAATTCTTTATCTTACATATACGTCGTGACAAGAACGAAAATCGATTTTATATAATTATTCAGTTGAGAATATATTTCGGTTGTTTGAGAATATATTTCGGTTGTTAAAAACACCAATTGTGCTGTTATGTTCACTTGTGCAGGAGTCTAACACCAAGGTCTAGTCTCGCACCTGTTTATCTTGAAGAATGCGTAAGCATGCATAAATCATCTCGGACGCGGGAAGGACTTCGCTCATCACAAGATTGAAGCAGACTCGCTATTCCAAGATCTTATAAACACATTGGTGAGGGATCCTTCAGTGTCTTCGGATCAGGAATCTGGAACAACTTACCACTGTCCATAAGATCATCTCCAACCGTTGATATCTTCAAACGCACTCTAAAAACATACCTGTTCTAATGTTATTGCTGTTATTGTATACCTGTTTTTGGAAAGAGTTCCATATGTACCCCCTTTAAATTGCTACAGGAAACAAATTATATTTATTTATGGCCTACACTAACAAAACCCTAACCCTAAGGCCAAAAATAAAAAATAATTTGCTACATGTAGAACTTTGAAGGGGGTACATATGGAACTCTTGCCCTGTTTTTTATGGTTTGTTGTGGTTTTTTTTCATGTAAAGCGCAATGATCATGTCTGGGATTGCGCTATGTCAAGCGTCGTTATATATTATATATAATAGGTTTACTCTTCTGGAGAGATAATCTTATTGTCGAGGAAAGCCTGATCTGATTTAGAATGGTCCCATCTGTTGAGATTATCCTATTGACTGATAAGCCATGTCTAATGGTTATTTAGCAGGCAGGTTTGCTGTGTATTTAAGTATAGGTCAGTTCAAATAACCCTTTAACACGTAAAGGACCCCGCGATTCTGACACCACTTTTGAATTAAAGATCTGATACAGAGTTATAGGCGGTGCACTACCGAATGCTTGGTACGCAGGGGTTTTTAAGGTGCTTTAACAAGTTTTTTAGGCAATTTTTAAATAGGCTATGTTTTACAGCTATCACTAGCAATCGATTTGCGCCATAAAGAAAACACAAGGCAGAAATTACCTTCTCTTTTTCTACGTTTCTCCCTTTTTTTTTTAAAAATCCCAGATTCATTGATTGGCATTTACGGTTAGCCACCAAAATTTATTGTTACCATTTTAAAGTAAAAGCAACATGTTTAAATGTTTTTTTTTTACAGTTTCCATGACTTTGAGTCAATAGCTTGGCTGATTCGTGTGCATATACCTGGATTATAGCTGTAAACAAAGATGCGTAATCCGACAATCACACAATTAAGCTTTTGTATTGAGTCCCTGAAAGATTTCCAAATACTTTGAATCACTATCTTGGCTGATTCGGTGACGATATATGTGTATAAGCTAACCAGACAGCACGTTAATCCGAACAACCAGAATACGCTTTTGTTTTGAGTCACCTGAAGATTGCCATGACTATGATCACATCTTGGCCGATTCGTTGTCAATATACAGGCATTATCTAACCAGCCAGATGGTAATTCGTCGACAAATCAAATAAGCTTTTGTATTGAGCCGCCTGAAGATTTCCATGACCTTGTTTTAAGTTATTGAATTTAAAAAAAAAAAAAAATGTTTCGATTGTCTCTTTAAAATAGTAAAGAAGGAATTTGCATAAGGACAATCACTACTGTGTCTGAATAGTAATTAGCTTTTACATTGAGCGCTTTCACTATTGTTTATTTCTTTCATTGTCCACCTGAGGCCGAGGGTGTTTCTAGACATTTTCCTTTGTTCCTTGTCCTTTATGGTTCAACTAGAATATTCATCAGACCGGTATTTTTCTCCGGAAGTGTCCAGAGACCACTTTCGGAAAAAATAAACGGGCTGTGAATAATATTCCTAGGTTTAAATAACTTTCTCTGGCCGAATTTCGTAATATAATGGACAGTTGAACAAAGAAGGCACAATTGATAATGATGCAAAGAAAAAGGGCTAGGCGTATATACATGGATCCGCGGGTCTGTGTCGCCGATTGAAACAAACAGGAAGTTGCTTTTTACCGATACCCTTATGGCCGGGAAACAATGCATTACACCTGCAAACAATAGAAAAATCTGTGTGGGAATATGTCACCAGCAGGTGTATGCATTGTTTCCGCCATATCGTACAGGTAAAAAAAACAGCTGCCTGTTGTTTCACTCGGCGAACCATTCAAGTGTGCGGCAGCCCGCTATTTTGTGTAGAGGTCAGTGTTAAAATCTCGTCCAAGTCCAGTTCTTTAAATTACTAAGCATATAAAATTTGCATTTTATCAGCACAAATTATGTTTATCCCTCTGATGCTAATTCTAGGACTAATTTCAACGGTCCTCACTTTCATTTATCGATTGACCTTTGAACGTAGCAATTATTCCAAATATGGAAGTTTTAAAGCGCCATCATTCGGGCGTTAATTTCATTTACGCTCGCGTAAGTGGATAGATTTTATCAAAACAATTCTACGGAAAGATATCTCACTGTTAGCATAAGACATGGACAAATAACACATTTAAAGCTGTTGTGAGAAAAAAAAATGACAAAAAGTACAGTTTAATGGCTTAACCTGTCATCTCTTTTTTTACAAAAATTACACAAAATTACGAAATTTAAGTATTATTCATAAAGTTTAGTATAAGAGAACAAAATATGATTGATAATAAGGCCAATGGAAATGCAATGTTATGTTTTCCCGTAACAATTTTTGCCAAATCATAATGAGGGCCAACTTTTCAGTATTCAGTATGCGTAATTTGAATAATAAACAGCATATTTCACCAACCTTACGCTTGCTATTACTAAAATATATGTGCCACCATACATTTAAAAACTGGTTTTGCACTGTTCTTTGGTTTTAAAATCTATTCACAAGATGTGGATCACAAGCAAGATACCTTGATATTTTCTTTAAAACAACAAATATGATGACCTTTTAGAGATTTCAGCATCTCAAATGCGGGCAGAATCATTCATAAACGCGGGCGGGTTACGGGGAAACATAACATAGACTTTCATAAGCCTAATCCTGCCTCGATTAGTTGTGGTCTGAATATTTATAGCTTCGAGTTTTTAGCTTCAGTTTGACGACGAATATTGGCGCAATGACAAACTTACAGAGTGTCCCCCAAAAAAACATACCTAAGACAGCGCCCACAATTTCAGATCTTTAATAAACACTAGCGGGAGGCACGCGCTTCGCGCGGGGCTCCCGCTAGCTGAGAAAACGCAAGCGATCACTGAAACAGATGCGATCACTGCCGAAGTGACACATATGTCTTGGCGAGACTGCACCAACCCCGTATCCCTGAACTTTAGGATCCCCGAGTGGCAAATTTTGTGTGTGAACACTGTTAATACCCTCAAATTCCCGTACCATCAATCCTATAGCTAATAATAGTTACGATTTCTAAGGAAACGTAAACTGAATATTAATCCAGTATAACTTTCCGTATATTTTATTTTTTTCTCGTATTTTTGAAAATAAATAAAACTTCAATATTAAAAAAAAAAAAAAAAAAAACATGTCATTTTTTTTATAAAAGTAGGCCTACTCCCGGGGGTAAAGCTGTAGTTCCCATTGTTTCCACATATTTTTCTAATAACTCCTAAAACTCCCATATAAAGTTCGCGCCATTGTAGATGCCCCCCCCCCCGTCAACAATTGCATCACGGGAGTCGTATTTTGTATTCATCGCAGTTTGCAGCATATCATGTAGCTTAGGCCTAATAGTTCCTATTTTCTAAATATTAACACGTCAATATTTCACCCCGTAATTTTCCGTATATATTTTTTTCAAAACCTGTGGGCGCGGGGAACCCGTATAGTTATCCACTACATACGACAATCAAAGCGCACAATAACATAACATTTCTTTCTTTCCACCACACCGTTTGCACTATAAGAGCCTGTAAGTTATTTTGCGTACCGCATATAGCGTCTTACGGGTAATCGCACGTTGGCACGCGTAACCACAGTCTCAAAGCACAACGCATACGCGCCGCCTAGAACGCGTACAAACAAATGGTTGCCAAGCGTAACCACCCGTCGACAACGCACCAAGCATACACGCCGCTAGTAACGCGTACAAAACAAATGGTAATTTATCATAGCAACCGACACATTTTACGTTGGATTTCAGCATTTCTGAAAGGATTCGGTCCAAATATTTGCGCTAACCCGTACGGTATCCTCACGCACCTTTCACGTGAATTTGGCGCAATATGCATCGAAACTGACGGAACCTTTTGCGAACATACATACATACCCACATTGAATACACATGAGCCAAAATTATAGTATGATGTTAGAACATTATTGATACATAAGTATTTTATTACCTTTTCAAAACAGCAAGCACAATTTGCATGGAGTCAAAAAGACTGAGTTGTTTTCAGATTGAATGAAATCTGGTGTTTTTTGTTTTTGTAAACACGGACAAGTTGGTTTGTGCAAAAATCAAACACGTGTTTTGACGATGTGTTATTTTAAAGTTTCTATACTTCTTGAAGCTTGAATAATTGTGTAAATAGTTTTAGTGGGACCATTTTGATTCATTTGTTTGGGGAAGAAACTGTGTTCAAGGATATGTCTTTTTTTGGTCTTGCATTTGCTTTAGGTTTCACGCCTGCCCATGTTTGTGCCTGTTCATACCAAATGCTAGAATGAAACCCTAATTTCTAGAAAGGATTACGTGGAATAAAAAGTGGGCCAAATATGTATAAAAGGCAAGTAGTCCAGGCCACAGATTCATAGATAACTAATACCAACCTTGTTTTATTAGATATATTAACGCTTTTCAACGCGTTTCTGAATTCGATGGAAGCCAGACGCGGAACCTTGAGCATTTTTTAGACACGCACAAAAAATCAAAATGGCTACCACAAAACAAAAAAATATCTGTGTTACTCAAAAGTGGTATTTTTTCAGCTTGTCTCGTTGAAACTATTATTTTGACATATTAAACTATGAGTTGTTAACCACGTTAATCAATGATCTCAATATGCCCAATACAATAAAGTGTCTGATCGTGATCTACTTTAGACTGCAGGTGGTAATTTGGTGTCTATCATGGTTGTTTTACAGTAAGAAATTAATTAAACCATAAAAAATATTTTTCAAAAATGTGATTACAAAGTCCTTCCATTAGAATCCAAGGATGGGCTTCCGTACTCCAAGATGGTTATAAGTGGTAAAAGTTGTCTAACCTAGTGCTGCAGTGTTTGTGTCCTATCCCTTAAGTCAATCAGACCAGTTTACATTCTAGTAATCAGGTAATCGCAAGTAAGATGTCATCAAAGATGGGTATCCAATATGGCTGGAAAATGGCAGATTACAATGCTTCGAAAAATCCGATACATAAACAACTGAGATATGTGTCTCTTTGTTCTTTGGTAGGAATTTAGGCGTTTCCAATGGATCCATATTGGGATATATTTGATGAATAAAGACTCATGACACTTAAATGTGCAATAATGGAACATTTTTTGAAGAGCGCCCCGATTTTCAAAATGAATATTTTGGCACAGTTACGTTGGGTGAGTTGTTTTTATTTAGGAAACTATACCTGCGAATGAGAATGCTAAAAAAAATGCGTATTTATCATAAAAATAAGCGATTTTGTAATAAGAAATTTCGATCACGGATGGACGTTCATGATGAACTAGTGCCACCTCGAGAAAATAACCCTCGAACTGATCGCCCTGAACCCAATAAAAACAACTAAATGGATGATGGCGTCGACAAGCCATGAGCGCTATTTCCGGCTATTTCACATTGGAAAGGCCGTTTCCAGCAGCCGTTGAATTATTATCGGGACATCCCGATAATAATTCTTCTACTTACAAAATCCTTCGTTTGTGAAAACACCAGACATTTTCGAGCCTTACCATTCACAGATATGGTGTTTACTAGCCAGTTACCCAGGCATGGGACCGTGGAAAACTATCAGGGTGTTGTTGGAAAAGGGGGTGCGCGCGTCAACAATACAGGGCGCAGATTGGCGGGGAGGAGAGCTGGACGGGGAGGGGAAACGGGATTAAGGGCACAACGAACCCCCCCCCCCACCCCAAATAATATTTAGCCTACAGCGTGATATGAATAATGACCTGTACTGTTCTCTGACATTTAAAGATATACTTGGATGCCATCTAGGATGTATCTGCATACTATCAATCAATTTGATAACGATCTACGGTCAAAAGTAGATAAATATCAGGTGTTTTGTTGTATTGCAGGCCATATTGAATCTCTTAATTAGGTGGTTTAATCATTTTAATTGGTCACAATGGGTGTTTTGACTGGACAGGCAAAAAATTTACAACTTTTGAGTAATTAACAGATGAGCTTATAGCGTTTTGGTGGCCATTTTGATTTTTTGCGTTTCTTCGAAAATACTCATGGGTTTTCTTCTGGCATCCATCGGATTCAGAATCTGCATAAAACCGTTGAAAAACATAAAGCAAGGTTACATGGTCTGAAGGCAGTCCATCTATCATGCCCTTGTGACCTTGATAGGAAAGCAGGGGTCAACCTCAACAGACTCGATATTAGGCAGAAAAGTGGTGTCACACAGATGGTCCATAAGCTAGGTTGGGAGTCATTGGAAAGCAGAAGGAAGACGGCTAGATTGACAATGATGTACAAAATTCTTAATAATATGGTTGGGATTAGCAAGGATAACCACATTACTCTCAATACTGACCAAAGAACAAGGAAAAGTAATTGCTCCACTATCAAACAAATCTATGGGAGAATGGACACCTATAAATTCAGCTTTTTCCCACGCACAATTAAAGAATGGAACCTTCTAGACAACGTAACTGTGACTAAAGCAACTACGGTGACCTTCAAAGGTAGCAATAAGTCTAGTAATATGGCACGCTCCACGTATAAATATCATGGCGGTTTCCCGCGCCATAGTCGATGTTTCACGCGAGTGCTGTATCGCAGTTTTCCTCGCCATATGCATGTCGAGTGTGCAGCGCGTTATATGTCGAGTTAACAGCACTATATGTCCAGTTTACAGCACTATCTGTCCAGTTTGCACACTATACATCGAGTTTTGCTCTACTATAATGGTGAGTTTGACAAAATCATGTCCAGTTTCCAAATCTCGACATAGATTTTCTCAACATGAGAAAACTCGACATGATTTTTTGGTGTAGTGTAAAAAAAAGCCATGTTCGAGTTTGCTCATGTGAGAAAAAAATCATTGTCGCAAGTTGCTAATGTTGAGAAAAAAATCATAGGTCGAGTTTGCTCATTGTTGAGAAAAAAATCATGTCCAGTTTGCACATCTTGAAAAAAATCGTCCCGTTTTTTAAAACTCGGCCAGATTTACTTCTGGACATGATTATTCTCAAGCGACAGTGATTATGAAAATCTGAGCCACATAGAGTTCATTACTGGATTGCAGCGCTTGTTTTGTAAACTACGACAGTATAGGAGAGGGGGTAAACTCGAATATACAGCGCGTAATGAAAACTCGCCATGATTTGATACGTGCGCAGCGTGCCATAAAGTAAGCAAGGGAAAGTCTATAAGTTAGTAAGATATACCAGAACAAAGCGAAATGTGAACCACGCAATGAAGCCAAAGGCAACCAAAACAAAAGCAAAGACAAGACTCTGTAGCACCCGCCCCCGCGACCCGCCAAGACCCAGACAGACCCAAACGTTGTAGTGATGCAAATACAGTTTGAGCGTGAGTATACCGACGACGAAACAGAAGAACAGACTCAGAATGGTCATACAAGCACTTCCTTCACAAGATCGGTGTGGAAATCTCACTAAACTGTGATTGTGGAGAACCACAAACCATTAGGCACATCATAGATGATAGTGAGGTATACAAGTCCCCAAGAGGAATCCCCGGGGATGAATCCCAGACCTGATCAATCTGGTCTAGAAACCGTTGAAAAACATATCTAATAAAGCAAGTTTACATGGTCTGAACCCTGGACTAAAGGCATCGTCTCGTCAAGCTCAGCATTCTATAATTTTTTAAAACTCATTTTTAAATTTTATGACGTACGTTTTACACTTTCAACAAAAGCATTTCTCTAGGCTAATTTGAAGAATTTAACATCATAAAACAAATCATTAGGGATGGTTTATTCACTTCTTATATTTTTATTCGGAATACGGATTTCTACGATGAAATCTGTAGCAGTGGCGGATTTAAGAGTCAGCAGTGTCAGCAGCTGCTGACAGGGCTCCCCTAAAATACTACTCTCAGGGCCCCCTCGGACACGCCTTAGTCGCACTAAAGTGCGATATTGCGTTGCTTCTTGACGCTAAAGGGGCCCACCTTAAGCTGCTGACAGGGTCCTTTTCCTTAAATCCGCCACTGATCTGTAGCTATCAGTATACGAGTATCTAAGAACAACGTTGTTTACACATTTCTTATTTTTAAGAATAGCATTGTTTTACCGTGTTTAAAGCGGCTGCCATTGGTAATACATTCAGGAACAGCAGAACCATTACAAATGCAAAGCACTGTAGTTTCTCCATAATGAATCAGTCTTATCAATAATAGCAGCTTTCTGCGATATAAATATTCAATAATGAAAGAGCCTATTATATACACTGTAAAGAAAATCAGTGCAATTTACAGTAAAATACTGTAAAAAATTAGAAAATGACAAGATTTGACTGTAATTTGGAAATACAACAATATACTATGAATTCTATGTCCACTTTTTCCAGGCCTATAATGGCTTAATTTAAAAGGGGAACTTTAATTCACATTTTAATGCATCAACTATTATGGATTTTCAATTATACGATTAAGCACTAAAATTTACGGGGGAAATGCTGTAAATTTTACAGGAAAATCCTGGCAGCAGTTCTGCCAACAAAACCCCAGCTTTTACATATTTCAATTCAAATTCACTGTATATCTTACAGTTTGATTAATATTTTTATGTCAGGCTTAGCTTAGCATAAACAGCCGTAGTCAAGGAGATTACGTTGACCTCGTGGAGTTGCTATAAAGTACCCTGGTGGCTTTCACTATGACATTTGGAATACAATAGTGACGGAGAATTGAGTCACATTTACTGTACATTCACACAAGATTGATGCAATGAGACTTGTTAGTGGTTGCCTTTTGGCGACGCCTGTAGAATATCTTCTTATGCTGTCTGGACATAGATCCTGCAAACCTTAGGAGGAACTTTCTGACGATCAAGCTGCCAAGACAGTGTGATGAACTGGTAGCCTAATCCCACCACCAACACACTGAGGATCAAGAGAATTCACGGAATAACTTTGCTACCCAATCTATGACACTACAAGTGCGCCAGCAAAAAAAAAAAAAAAATGGCTGGACCTTGATAGGAAAGCATGGGACAAACTCAACAGGCTCACAAACCATTAGGCACTCATAGTGATGTGAGTCTACAAGTCCCCAGAGAAATCAGACCTGATCACCTGGACGATGAAACTATTACCTGGTTAATGACAGATCTTCCACTGCGAATTTGGACTTACACGAAACGAGACGACCGAGAACATGGACCCTTCTGGTGATGGACTTAAAATAATGCCTTCTTGAAGTCGACGAAAAGTGATGGTGAGTGAAAATTGTTAGCTGCTAAAGGCTTCGATGATCTTCGCAGGATGCGGATTTGCTGCGCGCAAACTTCTACCGGACGAAATCCAGTTGGTTTTCCTTAATATGAAACCAAGTGCTTTCTGATCCTCATCAAAAGTATCTTGTGTACACCTTTTGCAGCATGGACAATCAGTGTGATTCCTCATATGTTGGTCATGAGGTGAGTCATCTTTTTGGAAGGGGAATAAAACATTGGTATCCATACTTAAGGGCAGTGTCAATTAACCCTGGTGCTTTTGGTTTTACACGAATTTCTGATCTTTGACACCATTTTAAACTAAAACTGTGTTCTATAGTTACCCACAAAGGTATCCACTGGCAGACAATCCTGAGCTGTATTTTTTGCCGATTTGAAACCGCTATTTGACCATGTAAAGTCACAAAAACCGCTTAGTAAAAACGGCGGAAGTTAAGAACATTTCACGCCGTCAGGCGCAAGGCGCACCATCGCGTCGCGAGTTGAACTTTTTCTGCGTTAATGAAGCGTGCGGTCGTTTTAATGTAATTTTGCGCGAACGCATCTTGGAAAAAGAAAATATTGAAAATGTAAACAACGCGCTAATTTAGACCAGATGAAATTTCAATTCTTTAATATTCTGGAGTTGAGACAAAAGATGTTTGAGTCAATAGTGCCATAGATGTTTTCATAACTTGTACAACATACTCAATTTGGAAGTTCAAAGATAAAAGTTATTTGAGGAAAGAAGACAGCTGTGAAATGGCGTGAAAAGTCATTTTTTACTAAACACAGATTTTCTCAATGTTCAATTTCGCAAATTTTGGCACATTTTCAGACAATGTAACTCCAAAAATACCAAGTAAAAGGTAGGTTTAACTTTTCCTCCGATAGCAGTCGCGGTCTTCTCTAGGGACGGTTTTTCAATTCATTTTCGATTTCTAACTAAAGATATTTCCAATATATACTCAAATTTGGAAAGAAAAGTAAACTCACACTTTTGTTGACATGTTCCTGATATTTCGAAAAGTAAGCTCTATTTTTAAAAAATGAAAAAAACCGTCCCTAGACAAATTGTCTTGTTTCTAAAAAATAACACAGAAATCATTGAAAATTCAAATGTTTTTGTTTATGCTGTCTGAAAATTTTGGGGCAAAATGTGTTTTTCGTATTTTCTCAAAAAACGGAAAGTTGTACATTAATCTGATGCCCATCATCGGGTTCATCGTCCAATTTTCTTTCGAGACTGTATACCTTTTAAATACAATAATCAAATATTGCCAAAGTTAAAACCAAAATAGATCTCGGAAACTACAAGGTTACCACTGCCTTAAGAGGAGTATATCGGGTGAAGACTTATCACCCTGGAGGGTTTCTGTGGTACTTTAGTAATTTCATAATCCTTTCTGCAGGCTTTGTATTTCTCTTCCCACGGATTGCTTCTGTATTTTATCAGGAGGGGTGGGTCCACACCATGAGGAGGTCTTGATTTTCCATCAGCAAGAAATTTTGTCATGCATCGTCTAACCTTGGATGTGATCTGGTATTCTGGTCAGCGATTTCCAGGTGGGTATAGTCGCGCCTTTCATGAATAGTTCCTGAGGTTTTCCACTGTTGAATAGAAGCCAGTTCATTATATCTGTATGACTCCTTTAACCTGGTTTGAGCTTTCTCTAGGTCTCTCTCTACTTTACAAGTAAGCAACTCTTCTTTGCTTGTGTCTTCTTCCGCAGCTTCAGGGTCTTTTATATGACACCCAGCTAGGCAATCCACGAGGTTTGTATTTTCCGACCACCTTCTCAGCTACTTCAATGACAGCCTTTTCATACTTGATTGGTGTTGAAATATCATCACACTGAAGTTCCGTGAAACCAGTTTGACAGCTCTATATGGGTTCATATTTAGATTTGCATATGCGGCTCTTCAAATCAAACCTTGGTCTCTTGCAGACTGGTGGTGAGCAATAGATTGAGGATGGGGTGGGTGATCTGAATCCAGTTCCACATAGTTATATGCTCTTTCAGGACCGTATACCGCACCTAAATTTCTCACACTTTAACGAGAAATAAGGTCCAGATGTGATGTGTGAATCCTGGATGCATCCAGGTCTAGAGGCGGATTCTAGGTTGCGGAAATCTATATTGTGCTGGGCGAAGCTTACCGTGTGAGTCAACAATTATTGTTCCCCAAATATACGATTTTTTCTTCTCAAACTTGTGCAAGGTAGCTCTTAAAAATTGTAAATAGATTCAAAAGTATATGTAACTAAGCTTTCACAGGAATTTTGAATTTATTCAATTTGGTTCAGACAATCAGTATCTTGCACTCATTTAAATAAAGCCCTCAGATGTGCCTTTGTACAAATGCTATGATTTTTGGTTATTGAAGAGCACATTTTCAAGTTGGATACCTAATGTATGCTTTAAACACTGGTGGATAAATGGTAATACAAAATGCCCCAATGTGTATAACGCAGGCCAGGGTTTATGCAGAAGAGGAGGAAGCAAAGCAATGGCTCTCCCAATATTCAGTAGCTCAAGCACCTAATGGGCCATGAAATATTGGAGCCACGGTTGAGGCCCCCATGAAGTTCGCGCTAAGAGAACCCCCGTATAAGGATTAATCTAATATCAAGTATCAGTTTAACAATCATGGTGGGGCGACTGTTCGAAACAGAACCCAGCACGCCGGGAAGACGCACCGCAAAATTCTTGGCCAACATAAACAGGGAGGAACGCCTATCCAGATAAATCAGCCGATCAGTAATCGCCTTAACCCTCTGCACCTGAATCAGTCTGCGGGTACCAGGTTGGACTAAAGATTTTACCCATACATATACAGTACCGCCATCAAGTTCACCCTGAAGATGCTGCCCGCAGAACAAGCCTTTGCCAGGGCGTTTTTAAATCAACCACAAGGATCTTAGGAGAAGATACTGGCAGTTGGATGAGTCCACATCCAGAGAATGGCAACAGTATCTACGTGCAATGTGATATTCATATGCTGAAATTGAAAGAGGCCATCCTCAACGAGACTTCGTCTATGATATTTCAATGACAGGAGGAAAGTTGTTGGTAGACGGCCAGCCAAAGGACCAAAATATGAGGTTTGACGGCCGTGTTTGTACAAAGGTCCACTAGTGGATTCATACCACATGGGGTTGTACATTCAACGTATGGGTATTGGCCCTCTCTACATTTTTATTTAGGGTAAAAATTTTAAAAAATGGCCAAAAAAGGTCAAAATGTCCAAAAATAGGTAAATCCGTCGAAAGCATTCCTTTTTCAAGTAATCTATCAGAACATGTTCCATTTACATTCAAAGGAGTCATATGTAAGTGGAATCTAATGGATGGAAAAAGCCATTCTAATTTTACAAATTTTGGGGTCAAAAATGGTTCAAAAAAGGTCAAAATTGTCCAAAACTCCGGTTAAATCATTCGAAATCACATTCATTTCTTAAATAATCGATCAGAACATGTTCTTTTACCTCAAATGAGTCAATTTAAGTGGATAAAATGGAAGTCCATTTCCAATTTTTAAATTTTGGGGTCCAAAAATGGCCAAAAAGGTCAAAATTTACACAAAATAGTAAATCCGTCCAATATATTCATTTCTTAAAATAATCGATTAGAAAATATCGATCACTTTCAAGGAGTCATATTTTAAGTGGATAAAAGGGAAGACATGCCGGGATGAAGATTTTGGGCTAAAATTGACCAACAAGAGATCAAAAAATTGTAAATATAAATGGATACCTCATTCCCAATATCTTCGTTCACAAAATATTTTCAAGGAACATTTTGCTGTTACATCTCAAGGAAAATAAATTAGTAGCTTTAGTGCTTTGTCATTCTAGTGGTTTTCATTTTTTTTGATCAAATGACAAAATAATGTCAAAAATTGCCCCAAAATCGTTAAATCACTTGACATCCAAATGTGTCATAAAGAAGTGGATAGAAAGCTAGTGGCGTGACAGATATTTTTTGGGTTGAAATGGCCAAATCCATTATTATTTTTTTTTTTTTTTTTTTGTTTTTGTTTTTTTTTTTTTTTTTTTTTTTTTTAATTTTATGTGATATTATTAGAAAGTGCTGTTTTTAACGTTTTTTTTAAAATACTTAAGAATTACAAAAAAATTAAAACTATGTACAAACATGTAGGACCGTTGCCAAGAAGGTACAAACCAATTAGAACACACACATACTTAACTAAGTGAGTTCATTAAAGGACTTTTAAAATGGATTATTCGTACAATAAATAAAAGTTATCTTCAAATACCTCAGAACATAGCGATGTTTGGTACCCTAATGGTCCCTTGAAAATACAAAAAGAAATTTGGTTTCTAAGCAAAAATAAAATTAGCTAAACTAGCTAAACATCTCATCGGGAAAGACATCAGGAGGGTAACTTAACGCCGACCCGAATCATCGTATCCTAGCATAATAATATAGATGACATGAGTGCATGACTTATGGGGACAATAAGCCGATGGATTTTTGCCAAAAACCAAAACAATCACAAACAAAAGGCCGGAGTGTATGTAGCTTGAAATAAAAAACAAATCGGTTTTAAAGGAAGGCAAAGGGTTTGTACCCTGTTGCATTGGCCCTTATTTCATTACCCCCCAAAAATATACATGACAATATGATACAGATAACAATCAGGATAACTCTCAGAATTATTGAGATTTTAAAGCAGCAATTGTAGAGAACCAAGGAGTAAGAGCAAATCTGCCTCAGTATCCCCACAACATTATCAAAAAGGTGTTTTGTTTCATTTACACAAAACGGCCAATCTAATTTTGTATTTTGAATATATTTTTTAATTCAATTAGGAGGAAGGAAAACAGAAATATTTGGTTTTTGATTTGCGGATTCTTGCCTCTAAGATGTGAAATTTAGCAAGCAAAAGTATTAAGTGAAGAGCGTGTCACCTTTCCAACCCAAAGATATCATGCGAGCGATAAAACAATTTTGTCTTTTTAAAGTGTAATTGTGTTTCCATTAATTGTTTGAAGCTTTCCCAAAATGGCATCACAAATCGACATTGAAAGAACAAAGTGAACAATAGTTTCTCTTTCTCGTCAACAGACCAAGAAAGTACATAGGTCATTATCTCGCAGATTCATTTGATTTAAGAGCCTATTTGTTCCAATTATATATTAAGAATGCGATACTGAAAAATACTGCAACTTTGAATCCTTAATGACTTTGAACGGTTAAGGCCAGAAATATCTGGGCCATTTGGTTTGGTTATTTGTTGTTTAATTAACGTTTTAAAATTTGTTTTAAAGATCTTAAAACCTTTCGCTTTTATTAATGTAACAGTTCTACAACAAACGGCCGAAATGGCATAGAACATTTAGAAAGCTTGCTATTTTTACCAATACATTTCCAATGACTTTTTTACAACATTAACATTCCTGAAACGCTAAATGATTTGTGTGTTAAGATTGAAGCTGCACGAAACGAAATTGATCAAAAGACATAATTGTAACATCCATATTTAACAAGTATTCACAAAATAGATACCTTTATTCTTCCAATGGTGTAATTTATAAAGAACTATTCCAATTTTAATTTTATCATTCCACCATTAGTAATTCTTTGCGATACAATTATAGTCTAAGTTAAGGTCGCAGTTATAGTTTGGAGTACATAGCCCAAGCATTTAAAACATCGTGCCAAAAATTGTTTTTAATATTGCATTTGACAGAATTAAACCGTGCTTACCAAATTGATATAAAGCCAAATTTAGTGAGCGCTGTTAAGATATGGAAACGTTTTACCCATTTCTGTTCACCAACTTTGAACTCTCTTTAACCAAGACACTTTTAAGGCATTCAAATGGGAATCAAAGTGGGGCCGTTTACACCACCAAATTCATAATCTTGAATAAATCTGCCTGACGTTTTATTTTGCGGGTTTACCCATTCAATATAAATTTAAAAATTGCACTTAATAGCTTGATTAAGTTGACATGGGGATTAGGAAGCATTTGACCAATATAAGAATTTGGCTAAGATAAGACTTTTAACAACTGTAACTCTTCCCAGTAACGTCAAGAGCGACTTAGACAAGCATTGATAAGTGGCCTTGACCGAATCATATGCTTTGTTGATAATTTTACACAGTCATATCATCCCAATTGAGTGCTCCTAAACGTAAACCCACAGCATATCAAAAGTTCATTATTTTCAGTCTCAATTTCAAAATGGGGAAATATTTATTGGAACATTATTTTTGCAACCTCCGATCCAGGGACTGTCAGATGTTTTGTCCTATTTATTTTTAAGCCGACATCCTTTTAAAAAAGTATTATAATGTATAATAACTTCTTCTAATGATTTTTGGATCCATCCAAAATTACAGTTGTATCATCGCATAATGGACCAATTGAATTCCCTACCATCAATCAAGAAATACCTTTATAATTCTTGTTCTTTCTAATCAATTATTGACAGAATCTCGGCAACATATAACAAATAAATATGGAGACAAAGGATCGCTTGTCTACAACCACGTGCGATATGAAACCGTTTTGATAAGTAGCCATTTACGATTACAGAAGACATCATATTATTATACAATATTTGAAACCACTTAGTTATATCGGAACCAAAGTTAAAACATTCTAATGATTTCAATATAAAATCATGTGACACAGTGTCCAAACGCTTTCTCAAAATCAATTAATAAAAGCTTAATCCATTAATTTTCTGTAAATCAGTGTATTGTATTAATCATAATCAACGAATATTTTCACCAATAATTACAGGAACGAACCCCGTGTGATCTTCATTATCAAAAGAGGTAAAAACACGTTGATTGAGTCTGTTAGCAATTGCAGATGATACAGCTTAGATGAAACAGTCTTTAACAAAGAAAATTGGAGCCAATTTTGTACTAAAGACGGGTTTATACCTGTGGGGGAATTAATGTAATACTACCCAATTTTTGCGAGTCAAAAAAGAAAACCGTTTTAAAAATGCTTTCCTTAAATGAACGTAAAAGAAAACTGGATAATAAGGCCAAAATGTTTTATAGGAATTCAACACTGTAACCGTTCGGGGCCTGGGTGATTACCGTATTCATTTTTTTCCAGTGAATTTGTTAATTCTTCCATTGTTATTTCCCCTCGATATCACTAGATTGTTGCTCAGTTAATCTTGTATCAGTTACTCCCTCTTAAGATATCGTTTCTGCAATTCGCTTCGCTATAGAGGTTTTTCATAAAAGCTTGTTACTTCATCCTAATAGCACGTGAGTACAACTCGCGTCCATCTTTTCGTGTATTGAGTTCATATGTTTAATGATGAAATAGTTTTCTAGATTTAGGAAATATTTCGTAGGTTTTTTCGCCATGTTCTATCAACTGCTTGTGACGAGTTACAAATACCATCTAATTTCTTTTCTTTAAGCTTTGAAGTTCGGAATTTGCCAATCGTAAATTAGAAACGACCTCGTGTCGGTGTTCTTCATCATTCAAAAGATCTGTAGTTGACGTTCGTAGTGTTGGTATTGTATTCTGTAGTTCTTTTTCTTTAATATAGTGTTCTTTTTAATTTTTGATGAATAAGAAATTGTTTCACCTCTGATTTCTAATCAAACATTTCAAAGAACAATTGATCATCTATATTTAAGTGCAATCTTTGTGTGGTATTAAATTCACACATTACCCTCTTATAGGGTTTGATCAGAGAATATTATACTTTGACATTATTAATAATTTTACGAATACTCTCAACATATTGTTGTTCTTTCAGAAGAGAGTTAGTGAATTTCCAAGTACCTCTACCCGGTTTTACATTTTTATTTCTAAATGTGTAGAACCAACATCGAATGATCAGTTCTATAACCTGGAACTATGTGTTTCTTCTATCATACGATAAGTAAGAGAGCTTAGAAAAAAAAAAATCCAAGTCGGCTTGATTTGAAAAGGGTTTGTCTCAGCCAAGTAAATCCTGACTATTTTGGATTAAGTATTTTCCAAGGGTCGCACACATAAATTAATTGTTTGATCATATCTAGCACTTTTAATCTAGCGTTTGGATTATTACAGAAGCATAATTATTTGAATCAAGTCGGGATATTGAACTAAGTTCCAATCACCACATATTACAGAAGGATTATTAAAATCATTGACAAGGTCATTGATTCGGTCATAAAAACCGGATTGTCTTTGTTTGGACCAATATTGTTACCAGGTTATATCCAATGAATCAATTAGGGATGTAAGCCAGCCAATTCCCACTTTCGTCGTCTTCCACTCTATTGATTTTTATTATTCAAAATGGTATTCAAAAACTGCAACCCCTCTCGAGTTGCTCGTGTGACCCGCAATAAAACAATCATATCCCCATTCTGGCGGAATTATTTTTTTATAGTTTTGATCAACTGGGACATCTTGAGTTGAAGGCAATAGACCCAGGGGAACACTTTTGTTCTCTTATATATTTAAAAACGTCCCGTCTTTTTTCTTATATGTCCAAGCCCTAACAAAATTTTAAGTGTACAAATGTTCAAACGGTATCCATCATTTAGAGTATAGTTTAGCCAACAACCAATAGATATAAATATTCAAAGCTGACTGGGAGTTTTTATAATATTGAACATGATATAAAGTACAACAAGAGAAAAAGACATATTTACAATAGAAATGAAGGAAAAATACAGAAAAAAAATGTTATGAAAGAAAAAACTAAAATGATACCTTAGTAGGGATTGACCCAGACGAGAAGCAAACCAGAGATATACAAGATCAGTATTGCATCAAAATACAATCTATTGTATCGTTATGTTAATAATATAGAAGTCAACTAAGTCGGCAGGCTCTAAATTGTTTTTAAACAGTAATATAAAAAAATCACATTCAATTATAATCACCCTCAAATTTAATTTTTTTTTTTCATAAATAATATTACCTTAAAGAGACATGAGGACATTTCAGAAAGAAGCGCGCCATATTTTCGAAACGTGTTTTTTTTTTTCATTTTTGGAAATGCTTATACCAACGTACCAGATTCACACGTGAAGACTCATGAAGAAGCTACTACGCAATCTTATGTAATAAGATGATTAATTTATATAGTATTTTATATTTTCGTGCGTGCACGACAGAAAATCAAAGCCTGGTTTTCTATGACCTCTTTTCAAAGGAAATCAAAAGTGTTGGTTTTTTGCCTTTTCATCAGGAGAAAGGAGTGTCTTAGCCATTGTAACTTTACAGATTTCTGATCCAAAGTGGAATAAATAGAACAAAATTCATCTAAAACTGATCAAAATCGAATTAAAATGGGTGAGGGTGAGGTAACGAGAGGTATCACTTTGTCCTACTCTGACATTATGGTTTTTTTTTGCACAGTAGACAAAAAGAATATATGCGTTTACATCCACGGGATATAATTAAGGTAAAATGCATAATCCGACAATCTATGCTTGACTTAATAAGTCAAGCATAGATTTCGGAGTCGAAAGGGGACAAGACGGTTAGATTTCCCCAAAATTATCAAAAAACTAAAATGGAAAACCAATGATAAAAACGTGTAAATGTGGTCCATATTTTTAATGATTACCCTGCTGAATTTATATAGATTTCTATTGAATATATTTTAAAATGGTTGTTAGGACCAGGGTGTTGATTTGTCTAGATCTCGGCTGGTAAGTTTAAATGGGCAAACTTACCTGATATTTATAATCAGCTAAACGATATTTGTATTAGGTTTTAAAACTACATCTTAATATGTAACGTATATTTTAGGGCTATAAATTAGAATAACCGCCGAACTTGGATATTGAATTAAAAAAATGAAAAAACTAATAAAACGTTTTCTTTGGAATTATTAGTCCACTTCGATGAACACAAATTACTACATGTTGTAATCAGTTTTATACCTTGAATTTTTGACTTATATAAGGCTTTTTGTAACAGTTTAGGTTTATGCGTTAACACAGTGATCTATCAAGGGTTTCTAAGCGTAGGCTGCTCTTTTAATTTTGGACCTGAGCTTGGATCAATATAAAAGCTAAATATTATACATCAAGCTGTCCCGTTACTGGTAGATTCACAGGCATTAGTGTCGTGGTGGAATAGCATTAAATAATGCAAAAGGCATAACACACCAGAACCCTTTATTTATTTTGCTCAACCAGTGTCGGAGATTACGGAGAAATGCCATTTTGGACCTTTTTTGAAAGGGGCATTTCGTGATCCACAGCCTGTCCCCCGACTCTACCTATAAAAGTGCGATTTTCATATCATTGAACCGTTAAAAATTAAGTAATCCACGTTTTGCCAAAATACTCTTACGTGCAAATTCGGCTACGTGTCTGTAACTTCGCAATTTTGTATTTTCTGTCATAAACGGACAGAAATTTCTAACTTTATGAGACTGTGGGAAACGAGCATTTGCCCATAACACAAAACCACCAAAGTGCGAGATCAGCTAAAAAGGTGTGAATAAGCTTTTCTAAAACGATATCTAGTGAACAATGATAAAACAGAACGGGGCTGAATACAAAGGATACGAAATGCACCTTAAAACCACTAACTGAATATGCCATAAAATTGGGGACAGGGGACTGGTTTCAACCCCATTTGGGTTATCGCTTTACAAAATGATCAATAAAATCATTCATAATGTTCAAATATTAAATTTAAATAAAAACACTTCAACTGCAATAGCAATATGATGCCAGTTTTAAAGAAACAAATTGGAGATTTTCTATTGTAATTATGACATTAAAACCAAAATGCATTCTTCACGTAATTTATCATTCGTGTATCCATACCACTATGAGTAACCCGTAAACGAGGGCATTATCAAACATTATAACAACGTTTGCTTTATTAAATTTTGCTTGTCCCCCCAAGGGAAAAGGGCATGAAAATGGCTAACTCCCTTGTCAACTTTAATGTACTTGGTGATGCGAATTATGACATTATTAACACTTTGACAATAGGGCAAATAGAGCTAATTTACCTATCTGTGGTAAACTTCAAAAACTGAGGATTGGAATAGCCAATACTCTTAATTTATGATGAATTTTCTAAGGGATGTAAATTTAATGGATAACCATACACCTTAAGGACAAAAGTGCTGCATCACTTCATTTTTAATCATAGTTTGATTTGATGTTTTTGACATATTAAACGAATCTTAAGTTCATTTTGATTCCTTAGCCCAAGGTGACTACAAAATGGGTAAATTGGAATACCAAGCATTGTATCCACCTATTTATATTCCCTTGAAACGCATATGAACTTCTTATTAAGTATATTTAGAAAGAGGCCATTATGCCGGCTTTACCATTATTTGGGGAATTTTTTACCTTTTGGACATTTTTGACTCCAAATATGGTCATTGAAAGGTGGTTAGCACTTATTTACTCAAGCATTGTTCCCGTGGAAAGTAATTATGTCCCCTTAAGGTATTTTGAGAAAAGAGTGTTGTTTGACTAATTATTATTTTTTGCGACAAATTTGAACTTGTTTGCCATATGACCTACAAAGTGTCAATTGAAGTGACTAGCATTCTAATTTTAGTTCTGTTGGGAAGTAAAACTCGTTACATGTGCCACTAAGATCGTTGGAAAAGAAGGGCCAGTACGACTCATTTAGGATTTTGGACAAATTTTGCTGTTTGTGGCCAATTTGACCCCAGGAACAGATAATGTAACATGTGGGGAATGGCTAGCACTCAATCCGATCATTTGTGTTTCCTTGGGATGTTATGTACCACCCCACATTTCTGATGAAAATTTTGAGAAGAAAAGAAGGCAATATGATTGATTTACCTATTGTTGGACTATTTTAACCTTTTTTGGCCATTTTTTACCCAAAAAATTAAAAAATTAGAATGGCCTCAATACCACATACGCGATGTAGTCCCATGAGATGCGAATCAAATGGTTGGATGTTTGTAACAACTTACGCCGTCAAAACTTTTTCTGAGTACTTTTTGCCTTAATGGCCGGGCGTCTAGGGGGGCTGGAGTCATCAGCAACATGCGTAAAAAGGCCACAGATTTCTAGTTTATAAAAACTAATAGCAAACGCAAGCTCAAAAGCCGTCAACATCTTTTCCCGCAGAGGTACTTTTTCCATGGCTGGTGTACCAATTTTACCAATTCCCTGATTTAATAGCGTGGTGTACCAATTTATAATATTCACGCATGCGCATAGAAAACGATTTACCGTTTCCAGGCCAACAGGTTACGGCGCATGCGCGTAAGCGATGAGAGTGTTGAATGGATTACCTAAGGAATAATTTATAATTTTCAAAACACGGTTCCGGTGGCCGCCTTTCTTCAACGCGGGAGTTACGGCCACTGTTATTAATATCTATGTCAAAAGTCAAATATTTTTTGAACAATTTCTTTCATGATAAATATTATATAATTTGTGCTTCCAATATCTCTATCGTGAATTAATGCAACAAACAAGAATGTTATTTGCCTATCTCGATTTTCTGGATCATGGTTGTGAATACACTGTGAACATGTTGATGTACTAAACTTGTACACGCGGGCATCATTTTGGGAGCCTTCTTAAAAAATGAGCCATCACTTGAAAATGAAATGCATGAATCTCAGGATTTTTGAGTGGTGATTGAAGAAAGTATATATTGTATATAATGTTGTTCTATAATATTCTAAAAAGGGTACAAATATTTTTAATATTTTTTGTTTCATCGGGGAACAATCATTTGCGAATCACGCTGTATGTTCTTGGATAGATTCACTAGGCCGTTTTCCATTATCGTTAGTGTCATCGTAGAAGGCAATGGATACAATCACCCATTTTGTGTGTACTCAAGTGCTGTTTGGCTATTCTGGCTTTCCACACTTCTTCAGGTGGCGAGTCATGGAAGTCACCCTGTCTGACTATACTACTTGGATCGGGGGGCTGCATAGATGACAGTGGACGGTCGTTGGGGGACCAGTGGAATCAGCGATGCATAGAAGGACGGTGACCGGTTAGTGGGGATCTACCATTGCAAATGGTAGTCAATATCCTCAGGCTGACAGAGTTGACGCTTTGTAGACAGCTGTAGATGTGTTTGGAGACTACAAGTCTGTGGCTGAATTGTAGATGAAGAACCAGTTCTTGTCATCCGATCACAGCTCATCATTGCAACCCATGAAGAGTTGATGGAGCGTCCCTTTATTCACTTATTGATGTAAGGTACCAGGTACGCACATTGTAGGTGGATACTTCAAGCGGTTTGACGGCAGGTAGACGAGACATATCAGGACCAAGTTCCGATCAACGGTCTCTGATTGTGCGTCAGGTTTGCTTTGGCCCGTCAGGTGGAGCTGTGAGAGGTAGAGGTTGCTCAGTAGGCCCGTAGCCAGGAATTTATGTGGTAAGTGGGTGGGTGCGGACGGGGGTGCGGATTTGCCAGAAGTGGACCTTTTGCGTACCAACAAAGCATTTTTTGGGCTCCCTGCGCTCGCAGGTTGACCCTATTTTTTCATTTTTTTTTTTTTTTTTTTTTAGTTGAGAAAACAGTATAATAACGCCAACGCCAGATCGTCTTTGGGACGTCCCTGATTTACCCGGAAGTAGTATCGAATTTGATATCAGATGAAACATGCATTATTGCGTCAACTATCAAAACCGCAAGTTTGTTTCCCACGGTACTTGATGGGGTGCATGAGCAAGTGCCAGGCTCTCATATCAAGTAGAGAACACAATACACATAAATCGGAACAAGCACCTTTAATATACCATGCTCCACAAGCCTTGAAACAACAGAATTTAGAGAGGCGGCAAATTTTAACATTACAAAGCGGACATTCAACATGATAAAGCGGACCTTCAACATCGTAAAGCGGACCTTTGTCATTTTTGGGGGGGGGGGTGCGTCGCACCCCCTGCACCCCCCTTGGCTACGGCCCTGTTGCTCAGGGTCCACT
>JAMKCH010002794.1:0-112783 GCA_023653785.1 Ophioderma brevispina
TTTAATGGTAACAGGCATGCAGTTAGTGTTTTTAGATCGTTTAAAGACCCTTCAGCAGCATTTAACATTGCTATTAGGTCCCTATAAAATGGAAAAAAATATATATATATTTTCACTTTACGATGGGCCATTTAACCCCCCCCCCCCCACCATGAAAACGAAAGGGGTAACATTAAAATGCTGATTATATCCTAGTTGAGATCCAAATGGTCAATAGCTCTGTGAAAAACAAACTTCAAAACTGATTGAGTTGTGGAGCAATACACTGTTATAACAGCACTTACAAATGTACGGTTGTCACCTAATATTACCCAATTTTGCTCAAGGTCACACAATTTTGACAGGCTGCCGTTTGAGAACGGAGAGGAATATGAATTTTCTGTTTGTGACCTACCCTTAGTTACCCCATCAATTATCCCTGAGGAGAGTTAGAGCAAAATCCAAGGTGTATGGTGAACCCCCTTCCTGTTTTGGCATGAAAACCTTATGAATTCATTCATAATTGTACTGTGCGCAACATGCTGAAATCGGTTTTTGATAATTATCTTAAAAACCTTTTGACTTTTGGATATAAAAATGTACTACTGACCCCCATAATGTGGCCATTCCGCAAATTTGAGTGGTCTCGCAACCTCCTAGGTCCAACGGTTCTGCAGATACAGTCAGTAGTACTTCGCTCAAAAAAGGGGCATGACCCCCCAAAAGGGGCGTGGCCATTTCACCATTTTCGGCGTCAGTGGGAATTATGTTACCAACCAAATATTGTTCCTGGACCTTCAATTAGTGGATTCCTGAAGAGTTTAGCTCTGGACATATATTGCATACAAAACCACCATGAACTACTAGAGTATTTACATATCGAAATATGCAAACAGAACAAACAGTTCCTTATTGTCCAGTGATTTGCTAATCCAGATTACAAGGATTTAAATCCCTGTAATTTAGAGTGTACTTTATATGATACTGGAATTTCTATGGGTGCGTTTACAAATTTCGACTTGGGATCAAAAAGCCCTTTCACTGCAAAGGCCCCAGATTTTCTGCTCCTTGACCTATAAAGTTTGACCTCAAACGTACGTGATTGATCTTGGTTTATTCTGTACTTGGGTGTACAACAAATAGCTGTTTACGTAATATGCATTTCTTATCATTACACCAAATAAACTTTTTTTTTTCAAAATAGCGTTTCAATTTGGAATCACGATCATTAAAATTAAAAGGCAAATTTATATGATTATATCGAACGCATGGTTTATTAATGCGACTTTGATAAATTAGTCATGCAAGCAAAATGATAGATCAAAGTGACTTGAAAGAATAAAATATCTATAATCAACCAAGCGATAGAGACACCAGTCTAAAAAGAGATCCTTCGACTAAGAACAAATCTATATGGCTTGTTAACATTCTACACTATTAAAAGATCTGGTCTGGTATCCTCTGTTCAAAGTTAAAAATATACTAAAACTGCAACTGGGTTATGTTTTGTGTTGGAAAACATTCCTAAGATACGAACCAAATGAGCTAGTGAGATCAGAAGTCTGGACGGTCTTCTGCTGAATACTTATAGTGCTCATTTGGTCTTCATTTGAACCCCTTTCCCGCAGAAATCAGAACTAGAAACCCAAGTTTGAAAGAAGCTCACATTCCCAACTCATTATAGTCTTCGCGCTCCAGTAGCTCGAAATTTCCGTGGTTACCATAGGTTTTCTTTTTCTGAATGTATGGTATGCAGAGGCGCAGAGTTCCAACAAAAATGCTCTATGTGTATAAGCTCAGATGCAGATTTGATCTACAAGAAATGACAACACAGTGGCTTATGGTGGCGTGTGTTACGAACATCCTCATTACATCAGAGCGCACTGTCACAAGTAAATGTATATTTTGGAAATAACATTCTTTAATCTTTAAAAAATAAGCTGCAATGCACATTTTAAACTGATTTTGGACATTTTGGAATATAATTCCAGAACCAGAAACTTGGCGTTCTCAGCTCCGTCGTTAAATTACAATCTGGAATCTCGATTCTATTTACAAAATCGCTTATTTTATAACAAATATTGAGTATTACCATTCGGATATACAGATATATTTACTAGACAACTACAGAGTGAATCCCTAATGACAACTATGTATTAGTGACATAGTTGTCGCAAAAATACAAACACATATTATTTGTATAAAGAGCTGAAAATTGTCTGCTAATAATTTACAAGCATTTTTAAATGCTTGTAAATTGTTAAAATACCTATCGCCGTTTTATGAGATATATAATGTAATATAAGCAGTGTTTGTAAACAGGTCTATTCAATGTTCTTTTGACTTAAGAGTAGCAATAGAGAAAAACAAATGGGTCAACCAGTTGTACATAACTACATTATCCGTTGCAAAATTTAGAGTGCACACTTTGTTTGAAATGAACAAAAGTTACATTTGTCTATCTAATAAAATGTTACTA
Organism: Ophioderma brevispina; assembly: GCA_023653785.1. Taxonomy (NCBI): domain Eukaryota; kingdom Metazoa; phylum Echinodermata; class Ophiuroidea; order Amphilepidida; family Ophiodermatidae; genus Ophioderma; species Ophioderma brevispina. The sequence continues at coordinate 2,459 of JAMKCH010002794.1, forward strand.
AGAAACAAGTACATCAACACAATACGTATGTTTTAGTATAATTCTTCGACGAAATTTTACCATCTACGCTAGATAATGGAATATTCACACACATATGTATTTATAGTCCATGTAACTGTTGCTGGGATTTTTTGGTAATTTACACCTAACATAATGGATTTGGTGCGTGTTTGGGTTATACATAACCAAATGTTAAATGTGACTGCATTCATCTTGTCTTACTTCACATATAATAAAATGTCTAAATAATTCTTAGACAGCTGTCGCTAGAGTGTGTGCCTAGGTTATACAGAGATTAATATTGAAAAGAAAATCAACACATATCATGTGTTTTGTGCCTTGTTATATTCTGTTACGTCTTTGACACTTTAAATTTAAGACATTAAACTTTGAGCATTGTCTATACATTACAGAGATTACTGCCGAAATATAATATGCGTTCGCGATATATTTTATACACAGTAGGACAGAAAATAGTGACAGAGGAAGAAAATGTGTTGTAGTATTTATTGTGCGTAGTTGTGGGTCGCCAGCAAAATTCAGAAAGGGAAAGGCCACTTTCCATCGTCATGCTGTGGGCATGGTGTTGTGGTGTGTGTGTTTGTGTGTGTGTGTGTTTGTCTGTGTGCGGGTGTGTGTGTGTGTGTGTGTGTGTGCGCGCGCGCTCGTGTGTGTATACGTGCGTGCGAGAGCGATAAGTATGTTGACCCAAATTAATGCTGTACTTTGAAATACGACGCACTTTTCTTCTAAAGTTTTTGATAGATTGTTGCGTGAAATGTGGCTAAAAGTATCCTTCAGATACATACAAAACTTGGGTCATATGTCATATGTGGGGTAATTGGGGTCATTGTTAAAAAATATGTATGTTTGCGGTAAAAATGTTAAGTTTGTAAAAGGCTCATTTCTCCTACGTGGTGGGTCACGAAACTTGACCAGAATAGTCTTTGGTTTATTGGGTTTATTGCTTGGTTGCCCAGAATCATATGTGACATATGGGTCAAAACGTATTCTATTTGAACGCCTCAGTAATCATATTAGAGTAGGTGAATGATTACAGAATGAGTCCCCGCTACCCAGGGAAAGTGAATCCGTGCATAATTATGAATTACGTAACAATGCCTTTTGTTGGAGCTATAAAAGGCCAGACGTCTGTTGTTTGTTCCGTTTCCCTGTTCCAATACGCCGAAGAGTGCTTGCACTTCGACGGGAAGGATACAAACAAGCCAAAGTCGCTGATTTCCTCGGGATATCGCAGAGTACGGTCTGTAAAATCCTCAGACATCATCAAGAGGTGGATCATTTGAGGCCACGAAAATCTCCAGGACGACCACGATTGACTACCAGACGAGATGATCGCAGACTGCTTAATCTGTGCCGTAGAGCTCGGAAAATGCCAACGAGCCGGCTTCGTCGCTTGTGTAGAAGACACTATGGAATCAACGTTTCCCGCCAAACTGTAAATCGGAGTTTGCTTCAACATTGTTACCGAGCGAGACGAATAACCAAATGTCCACGCCTAACCGTTCACCACAGAGTTACTCGAATTCGCTGAGCACAGAAGATTACAGCTCGGACACTACATGACGACATTTTGTCTTTATGGACGTGGTGAGAACCTCTGAATGACTGTATTCACGAATCGAACCAAGGTGGTGGCGGCTCAGTGATGGTGTGGGCCAGTATTCATTATGGAGGAAAAACGTCACTGGTGGTGCCAGATGGAAACATGAACGCCGTCGTGTACCTGGACATTCTGGAAAACCACTGCCTGACACATGCAAGAAGGGTTTATGCAAACAATTTTCGGCTGTAAGACGACAACACCACGCCGCACAGTGCCGCTGCAGAGAGAGACAATTTCTTGAGGCAGAGGGGGTGGAGCCTGCCTGGGATGCCGTAGGCCGAGCCATCGATGACAGGGACAATCTTCCTCAAACTCTACAGGGGTTAGCTCAGGCTCTGACCAATGAGTGGGACGCTCTGCCCATTGACATCATAAACAACCTTGTGGACAGTATGCCGCGACGTCTTGACGCACTGATTCATGCCAGGTGTGGCCATACGCGATATTAGTGACCGATTGACATTTAAAACAACAGTGTAGGATGTCCACCTGTCTTGAGCCAAAGGCCATCTAAGGTCCTTTCGGGGCCACCATTGATATATGCATAAACGGCCGCTACTTTTACAAAATATACGTTTTCATAAGAGTTGCTAATAATTCTTATTCCCCTGTCAGTTATGTTAGATGTTCAGCAGTTTGAGGTCATCTAAGGGTCATTTGGCACTCTTGGAACAAACTGAACAAATGTGTACTTACCGAAATTTTTTAGATAAAACTCCTTAACGTTCTTTTAGATAGCGATCGTGAAAGCCGAGAACCATAAATTCTTATTTTAAATTCATTACTCTTTTTAAATATTTATTGAAAGGTGGGTAGCCCCGATCAAGGTCCGATTTTTCATATGATGTTTTCTCCGTCACATCGAAGCATATCACCAAAAACATCTGATTACAAATTTTGAGTTAAAACGGTTCAGCCATTTGGATAGTCGAAGCAAAAATTGTCAAGCGGTGCGCCTTAAACATACAACTGGGTTTATCGTCAGGCGGCGCTCTAAATAATTATACAAATGGTCAATCGTCAAGCGGTGCCCTCAATAGTATCGTCTTGCACGATGGAAATTATTGTTATGACATATAAAATTTCGGAGGATCTCATGAACTTCTAATGTATTTAATGGCTCAAATTCTTACTTATAAGCTTGCCACAATTGAACAGAAATAATTCAGAAAGGAAATCACTCCAGAGCCGACGGCTTTCTCCTTAAAAAATCATGCAAGGAATGTAACTTCCGTATCGAATTACTCAATGCTCACATCTTTTTGTGGTATACATTCACCAAATACTGCTCTCTTGATATAGTTTCCCATTATCTAAATTGTGTACCAATATTTTGGGGCAATGGCAAAGAATGGAGAGCCTTTTATGGCGCTTGCTACTTTTTGAAAGTCATTTATTGAATATTAATTGACTTGACTCCGTAAAAAGGTAATGTCAAACATCTAACGCTTTAATCGTGGGCTCATATTTTAAAAACCCTATTAGCGTGGTATTTAAATGCACTGATAGAATAAAACGACATTTTACTGAGTCGGTTGTGGGATTCCTACCGACGTTCTTGCCACAACGTACACTATTATCAATCAAGTAACAAACTCACTTTGTGTAGACACAGTCTGAGCCTCAAAGCCTAACAGTAGATGCAATGTTCCCCGTACGTCAACTGCAGGAAAAATTCAAGGAACAAAACCAGCCACTCTATTTGGTTTTCATAGATCTGACCAATGCCTTCGACTTGGTGAGCAAAGACGGTCTGTTTAGGATGCTCTCTTTGATTGCTGCTCAGCGTAGTAAGATCTTCCCATGCTGGCATGATGAGTACTGTGCAGTTCGATTGCAGCCTGTCAGATGGGTTAGGGGTGTAAAGCAAAGCTGTGTGTTAGCTCCCACTCTCTTTTTCTTGCTTTTAAGTCATACCTTCTAGTCATCATAAATAGATGGCGTATACCTTCCCTCTAGATATGATTCCCGCCTCTTCAATATTGCAAGGTTCCGTGCCAAGACAAAGTTAAGGAGAGTTACTATCAAAAAAATGCACCGTTTGCAGATAATTCAGCCTTAGAATCCCACGCAGAAGAGGGATTTCAGGGGCTTTTGAACAGGTTTTCAACTCCTCTGAAATTGTTTGTCTCACAATCAGCCTGAGATCAACAAACACAAAGGCATGGCACACATACAACTCAAACTCTCCAAGAGAGTGCGGGAAAATAAATATCTAACAATCCACAAAAAAAAAACAAATTTCTACAAAGCGTATGTTATCAGCACTCTACTGTACATGCTGTATGGCAGTGTGTCCTGGACCACAAAGATCGAAGGCACCAGACATTTCATCTCATCTCCTTGGTACAGAATGTTAGGATAATGTGACAAACAACGAGCTGGTATTCCAGCAATGTTCACAATCCTACATCAGTGCCGTCTGGGTCACATTCCCAGGATCAAGGTCGCATTCCAAAAGACCTTCTTCATGGCATGTTTGCAACGGTTAAGAGAAGCAGAGGTCGTCCGTAGCTATGCTTCAAAGATGTCTGTAAAATAGATATGAAAGCATGCAACCGTTGCCCCTGAGTTATGGGAAGCCATATGTAAATAACAGGTCTTATGGAAACAGCTTGTCTCCGAAGGATGGTAAAGTAGTGATATTGCAGTCAGAGACGCAAATGATGCAAAGAGAGCTAGACGCTGTTCAGATCAGCCTTTACCTGCAGGCTCGCATAATGTAGATGAAGAATCGGCCTTTACAGCCACACAAGATTTTCCTCTACCATCTCTCACGGTGTTACTCCATAGTCAATTTATGACTGGGTGTTACTCCATAGTTACTTTGTGACTGAAGGATGCTAACAATCCCCGGATGGGGCAAGAGACGTTATGTGCAATATGTCCAAGCTTGCTCTCGCGGGTTTTCTAATGGAGTGGTTCTTCTACCTTGTACAGAATATGATGTACAAAGGTCATGTATAATGTTATTAAAAAGGGAAAAACAAATGTAAATTCAAACACACACACTCGCGCGCACACACATACAACAACAATAACACTTAGACTTCAACACACCCATCACATGGATACCAACTTCAAACCTTAGGGTTGAAGGTCTGTTCTGTTTTGAAAAAAACGTTGAAAGCAAATTTGCCATGTTTTCAGTCATTACCTAATCACCATAACAGTGTCGTCTACTTGGGGGATATGAACAGTCTAGACTTTATAATCATTGAAATTAAAGTCATTAATGAACTCCAATTTATATGGTATTATTTTTGATATGACTTCAATGTACGCCTAGAGACGACCATTGTACAAATGACCACATTAAGGTTAAGCGGCAACAAGAGTCTCGTTGCTTCTCTATACGCTCTATATGTCAAACGTGTATTCAGTTGTTTTGCCAAAGAGGAAATCAAGACAAGCACGCTTCTAAGATTTATTCTTTCTTATACAGACTGTCCAAAAAAACTATATAATCAAAGATTAATTTTTTTAGCCAAAACTTTAAGTTCATCTCAAATGGACTTTAACTGATTCTTTTTTAGGAATGTTCCAGCTTTCATGAGATTTTTAGTTGGTGTAATTCGGGGGTCTGCTGCAGGAGTTATGGCATGTTATCTGAGATACCTGAAAAACCTGTTGGGCCAGTTTCAGCTATCCTGATATAAACACAATTGACATTGACAATCAACTTCAAAACATTCTTTATTGAAAATTCAAATAAAAAATAGGTATAAAGTGTTGCTTCTTGTGAAATAACATATTTTATAACTTTATAATGTCGCAATTGCCAATAAATACATGTAGCATTGGGAAATTCAATTCCAAACAGTCTTGTTGTCTCAGCCTTACTCTTGGGTTCAGCAGAAGGTAGAACCATGAAAACACCCTTGTTGAAATCAAACTGAGACCTTTGAACACCAACCATCCTTTCCTTTATTGTTCTTTGTTCAACACTGCTTTTGTCATTAGGCTCCTCCCTGGAATCTTGGGGGGAAGTTGAGAATAGGGGAAGGGTAAATTGTCCCTCCACATTAGAGCATTGTCCAGCATTTGTCCCCAACAGAGACTTGTGGCTGTTCCATTAGTTTCAGAAGTCAATTTCCCAAAATTGTCCATGAATTTCATGATTATTGTCCCTTTGAGAGTGAGTCCCTATTTCCACCAGAGCATAATTTCTGGTCTTTTCACTATTGGAAAATAATATATTTATTAGTTCAATGCATGATAATACATTCACAATGATCTGCACAGTATTCTTTGTTTGAAAATGGTTTAATAATGATGCTGCATGCCTTATTCCTTTAATTTCTTGAAACTTCAAGTGAAACTGGCCCAAGTGGTATTTTATCCTTTGTGTTCAATTGACAATATTTCTAGACCGTCAGCCCAGAAGGTTTTGGTTAGACGAACGAGATACCAATAGCTGAATACGGGAAAATTCAGAGAAAAATACAACTTTTGAAAATATGAAAGTCTGCCGGAGACCCGTTGTTGCGTGTAGCCCCAGGAGAGGGGTAACGTTTCTATGGGGGTCAAATATTTGAACTGCTCTAAATCTAATGAGATATAGCTCAAATTATTCCTTAGGTTACCAGGAGTAAAAAAGTCAATTGGGTCACATATGTGTGGTGCTTCCTTTCCAAGATATTTGGGAAAATAGGCTAAAGGTCATTTGTTTATTCAAGAAAGGTCAACAATTGTAATACCAAGATTTCTTTGTAAAAAAATATTAAAAAACATATTTCATGATACTGATTCAAAATATGCTTTTTATTTTGCATAGGGTTGGTTCCCTTTCATAGGGAGGGGTATAATGTCCCCGTCCCCATAGAGTCCTACAGGGAATTGTGTACCCCTTCCATTATAACAACAAGGAGAAGCCAAAAGTGCAAAAGCATTTCATATTTGGATTCAGTATCATTAAACATTTTAAAAAAAATTTTTACAAACAAATCTGGGTATTTTTTTTTTTTTTTTTTTTTACCTGTTGGGCCAGTTTCAGCTATCCTGATATAAACACAATTGACATTGACAATCAACTTCAAAACATTCTTTATTGAAAATTCAAATAAAAAATAGGTATAAAGTGTTGCTTCTTGTGAAATAACTTATTTTATAACTTTATAATGTCGCAATTGCCAATAAATACATGTAGCATTGGGAAATTCAATTCCAAACAGTCTTGTTGTCTCAGCCTTACTCTTGGGTTCAGCAGAAGGTAGAACCATGAAAACACCCTTGTTGAAATCAAACTGAGACCTTTGAACACCAACCATCCTTTCCTTTATTGTTCTTTGTTCAACACTGCTTTTGTCATTAGGCTCCTCCCTGGAATCTTGGGGGGAAGTTGAGAATAGGGGAAGGGTAAATTGTCCCTCCACATTAGAGCATTGTCCAGCATTTGTCCCCAACAGAGACTTGTGGCTGTTCCATTAGTTTCAGAAGTCAATTTCCCAAAATTGTCCATGAATTTCATGATTATTGTCCCTTTGAGAGTGAGTCCCTATTTCCACCAGAGCATAATTTCTGGTCTTTTCACTATTGGAAAATAATATATTTATTAGTTCAATGCATGATAATACATTCACAATGATCTGCACAGTATTCTTTGTTTGAAAATGGTTTAATCCCACAATGATGCTGCATGCCTTATTCCTTTAATTTCTTGAAACTTCAAGTGAAACTGGCCCAAGTGGTATGTTCATCCTTTGGTTCAATTGACAATATTTCCAGTTAGGCCGATCAAATTGGATGGAATAAAAGCGAAGAGTTAGCTTGGATCTTGTCTACAACTGTATCAAAATATCTCACAGAAATGCACGATTTTTTTTGTATAATTTTAGTTGATTGAATTGTATGTTTTTTTGGCAGTCTGTGTGTTGAACACTCCTAATAATGAGGTTTGCTGAATGAAAACCAAAACAATTTCAATTGCAGTTTTTCACACAATATGTGAGAGGGTCATATGAAACTTATAGTTTACAATAGCATATAACCAAAAATACTGACAATAAAATCGATACATCATCGATTCTTTTTACGTCAAAGGGGACATTTTTTTTAAATTAAGCAAACACATGCCGTTATTTAACCCTCGTCTACCTGAGCCATTTTTTGTAACAAAACTCCCGAAGGGGGGTGGGGGGTGTGGTTACCACCCCCCCCCCGTGATTTTCGTTACTGAACACCCGATTCCTGTAAATTTGGTACCAAAGGATAGCTTAGAGTTTCTTCTTTCCAATGGTACCAAAATAAGTACCAACATCCCAATTATGACGTCACCATGACGTCATATGTTGAGGAAAGTACGAAAATACTGAATATAGGGTGGAAAATTGATATTTCGCAATTTTAGCGACTCAAACACCTTTTTATAGCTCTAAAATGATGTCATTATATAAAACTAGTCATTTCCCATCAAGTAGAGTCAAAAACCGCATGAAAATGATTTTCCTAACCTTTTTGGCGAAAAATTGAATTTTTCACTGTGTGTGTCTATGGAAATTGGCAGTTTTGCTGACATGCGAACTTTATGACATCATTGTGACGTAATGCTTGGCATGTTGGTACTCATTTTGGTATCAATGGAAAGATGAGGACCATAGCTATCTATTGGTACCAAAATCAAGTGTCTGTGATGTTCCTGTGTTGTGTTAGGCATGTTGGTACTTCGTCTACCGAAGGGGGGAAGGTTGCCCCCCCCCCCATAAAAAAAATCACTTTGGGATCACCCTGTATCTTACCTATACCCCGGTGGATGTTTGTTTTTGGATGAAAAGGAGCGGCAAATGTCAATTGACAATTACATTAAATAATTTGGCATCAAAAAAGGGGGTTTTAGCAAGCCGGGGAAAAAACCTGAAGGGGGGTGGTAACCACCCCTTCGGTAGACGATGGTTAAAAAGGAATTAGCCGTTGGTATTTGTATAAAGCAACTTTCCATAGACCCGCCACTCTTTTTGTGGCGCGTATCTCACAACACGGTGCGATCTTCACAAGGCGTTATGAAGTTCACAACCCGTTGTGAAACTCGCAACGCGTTGTGAAGGCTTGCAACGCGTTGGGAGATTCAAGCTAATTGATGGATTGCGCAAGATTGAGATCATTAGCCATCGTCACATTGCAGAGTAAGAAGCACCATCCGCTTAGAAAATTAAATTCCACAGGGAGGTATTAAATATATTTAAGGTTAGAAAGTAATATGAATTAAAATCAATATATTTTCCGCAAAAAAAAATTATTTTCACAATATTGAAATGAAATAGTTGATCGGGTATTTTCTAAATCTGAGCATCACCGGTTCAGTTGTACAAAACTGCAAACTCGTATTTCATTGTTACAAGGAAAGATCATCGTAGATGGCGCTATGACATATTTTTGCAGGGTCAGACAATGACTGACACATTTTCCTAAATCCAGAAGAAGGATTTTTCAACGGCAGCTGATTCGTTCGTAATTGAACAAGGACACAGTCACGTGACTTTGGTACATGATTTCGAAGCAGCAATCCAAACGATCCCAAAGGCACAAGATAATTTCTAAATCTCTTGCAGTTCATGTGCAAACATCCATTATGCACCACCTCTCTACCTATAAAAGTTAGTAAAGCAATTGATTACTACTCTAACCGAGCCTGGCTAAGCCTGTCCTTTATTACACCGATTTTAGAATTGATTTTTACTTCATTTACTCTAAAAATAATAAGAATGATTAAATCAAAGAAACTGTTTAGTAGGATTCGAATTTTCGAACTAATAACCTTCTAGTGTGTAGTCACAATCTACTCTAGTAAATCGAAGCGACCGTGAGACTTCCAAACCTTTTTGGACACAGTCCACTGTTCGGGAGAGGAGGCATTGTGAATCCACAGAATCAATAACATCTCAATAGACCAATCTGAATATGTTTTACGTTTACCGTCTGGGCCTATATCATGCACGCAGGCGCTATAATGTTTATGCAGATACTTGGAAGTTGTGTCTTTGTATTGTTCTATAATTTGTATTCAAAATTTTGCTGCCATATGACATGTTTTAAATAACAACTTACTCTCATTAATCTTCACTTGCGTCCGATTCGGTCTCGCTGTCAGAATCCTCTGCTAATTTCAACAAAAGCCGTTCTCAGAAGCTCTCCACATTTAGGGGATGTGTCGTACTGCATTTGTCCAGTCAAGCTGTACTTTGTTTCCACTGCCCTCATCACCTGATTTCTCAATCGCTGCCATATTGAATTGGTGTATTGTTCCTAGGGTTCAAAGTGTTTCTTCAGGGTTCAAGTCACATGGTATGAACAAACGATACCCATTCAGGGCCGTATTTTTAGCCAGAATGTCCATTTCATATTTTGAGCTTCGTGGTTTTATTTTTGCTTGATGACACTGTAGAGATTTTTTTGTATACTCGAAATGCGATATTCTGGCATTCAAACCATTCTGTAGTTCTGATTTTTTGCTTTTACAGTGGCGTAACATGCGGGTGTTGGGTCAGGTTGCCCCCCCTGACGAACTTTTGGCCGGGAACAAATTTGCCAAAATCATGCTAAATCATCCGTATTTTTAGACCTCTGACCGGGAAAAATTGGCCTTTTGACCCCCCCTAAGAGGGAAATTTTCCCAAGACTGGGAAATTTGCCCCCTCAGAGCGGGCAGGCCCATTACGCCACTGCTTTTGGATGCCGGAAGTTTCTCATCTTTGACGCTATGATACCTTGCATTATCCATTATGATAATGGACTCTTTGGATATGTTTCTATCCATTCTTGGAAATGTTTATTGTTTAGCGTTTATCTCGTAATGATAATCCACTGATGCGGTTTTGGCGATAAAGCTGAGTTTGGCTCCGGGGAAAAAATCCACCAACACTTCCAGCATGCAGAATTACTAACCGCTGTCCTTTCCCCAGTGGTGTTGGGAATCCACCATTTCCATCTTTGGCAATCCATGTCCAACACTTTAATCATCCCCGTTTTATTTCTGGAAATTTTCGATTACCGATTTACACATTTCTTAAAAATCGTCATCTATTATGTAGGCATGACTTGACGTTTTTCTGTAAATTGGTATAAATTTTATCGTGATTGCCATGGTAACTTATCAGGCCTGGAACTGTTGAATGATTTTTTTTTTAACAACGAATTTAAAAAAACCTGTTTTGACGTACATCAATGGATTATTGGGAGAAAAGGGATCCGCTGGACCATTCTGAAGGAACACCCACGTGCTCTGATTTTTCAAAATTGGTTGCCATGGCACCGAAACACAAGTACCGTGGGAAACGGGGGGGGTAGACATGCCCATCCTAAACAGCAACCAGCCCTTAATTCAATCGGCATCAACATCCGGCGTCACTCGAGTGCTAGTTCCCCTGTTTCCATCAAAGATCCCTTAACGGTAGGAGGGCGATATAAGCTGGCAACGGTTACAATCATACTTGGCATAGGTCTAGGCGCTGGTCACGAATATTTACATCTAAATGACCGTTATTGGAAATTACATTATTTTGCAGCGGGGTTAATCCACTACCCCTGACGGACGGATTTTTGAAGTCAATAATTTATCCTTTATTTTATATGAATTAATTAAAGTGTATTGTAACTAAGGGTTTTAATAGGAGATTTTAATGAACTAGACAACAGGCTGCCATAGTAAATGTACTTAGCAGTTCCACAAATTAACCGTTTGGAAATCCCCAAAGCCCAAATCGATCGATCAGAGTCGTGTCCTAACCCCCCCTGGTGGGGAAACACACTGTGTAATGCATGTTGGCAAAGCCCTAATTCAATATGTTGGCTGTAATTATGATGGTAACCACTAAAACGACGGGCGATTTTTTTTGTTTATTATATTTTGGGGAATGAAAGGATTTGAGGGCTTAAAATTTCAGGATGAGAATGAGAAAAATACGGCCTTTTTCATCTGATATCAAAACTCGATACCCACTTCCGGGTAAATACGGGGGGTCCCAAAGACAGAATCGTAACACGCACCTTTAGTAAGGGTCATGTGATCCCAGAAAATTCTATTAAAGAGGCGTGTTCCGATCGTCTTTGGGAACCCCCCCCCCCTAATTTACCCGTAAGTCGTATCGATTTTAAATAATCAGATGTAAAAGCCGTATGTTCTCATTGTCGTCCTGAAATTGAGCGCCTCGAATCTATTTCATTCCAAGATATAAAAAAAAAACCGCCGTTTTTTAGTGGTTCACCACTTTATTAGCACTGTATTGATAGGGCTTTTGCACTGCATTTTTGGTCTACCATCAAAACCGCAGTTTGTTTCCCACGGTACTTGTGGTGTGTAGTGCTCCAAGTGGCAGAGCTCCTCATATCCATAGAGAAACACAATACACATAAATCGGAACAAAACCAACTTTATTAAGCACATAAAAACCCTGACTTTCACGCGCTCATTTTAGCCTACAAAACATTAGAACTTGGGGGATTTTTTCGGATGATCATGAATGTCTTGTTGGTTCCTTGAAAAATTGTGGACACTATTTACTGGCATGTGTTTAGTAATTTTTTACAGTACAGTTTTAGGCACAGTTGCAAAGCATTATGGGTCCCATATATAGAGCAATAATGTAAAACAATGGTCAAAGGAAGGCATTTCTCTTTTCCTTTCTTTTAACACTTGGCCGATCATGGCACCATGCAGTTAAACTACACAATCAGACACAACATCAATCATTCAATATATCACAAGCAGTGGGGCCGTCGCTAGACCATTGGTTGTCAGGGGGGAGGTGTACACTGAAGAAATATTATTACCCCAGTAAAGTCCTTGGAAAGCGTAGTGAGCGTACAGAAACCCCTGCAACTAACGGCATGTGTTTCGGAGCCCACTTAAGGGCCATTTAAAACTTTTCAACAGCCCTTAAAAGGACATTTTGTTGCTTATTCGTTTGAAAGACCCAACTCACACACCGCAAGTTGCCTTGACACATTGCGCAAAAACCGGTACTCCTCAATTGGATGCAGTCCAGGGGCCCGTTTTGGGGACTTGTGGAGTGCAGGTGCAAGGAGAGCCCCTGCTGGAGTCCAGGTGGGCGGAGCCCCCGGAAAGCTCTTGGATTTGAGTTATTCCCGAACCTTCAAGATGGCCAATTTTTTGATGGGTAAATAGTAATCAAATTCAATTCAAAGAATAGAATGGTTTCAAATTGCTCACTGAGACGGGCATGGCAGTATATAAGCTTCTACTGCCAAAGGGGAACTCCACATAGTGAGGTTTAATGTTTTAACGGGTGGGATTAGAGCGAGTAGAAGGCCTTGCCCGGGGCCGGGGGCGAAGCCCCCGGAAGCTTCTTGGATTTGACTATTCAAACCTTCAAAGATGGACACTTTTGCGGGGTACATAGTAATCATTCAAAGAAACTACTAGTTTCTACTTTGTGCTTTGAGACGGGCAGTATAAGTGTTTGTAACTGTCCGAAGCGAGCGCCAGCTGTCTTTAACGGGTGGGAGGGGGTAGCAGGGCAGAGTCCCTGCGGGGGTCCAGGGTGGACCCCCCGGAAGCTCCTTTGGATTTTAGCTATTATAAACATGGAGTTTTTTTCATTGTAGACACAATTTTGTCTACTTTTTATCTTTGTTTTTTAATTTCGTCTTGAACCAGCAATAGTTAAGATAACCATTATCCCTTGACTAGCCCTCAAATCACATTTGCAATAGGCAGTTTTTTCAAAGAATAACACAGCACGCCTCTTAAAAAAGCATGCGTGGTGTACAAGTTGGCGATCAGGAAAGGAACTGAACACAAAAGTATAGCAAATAGCTAGCCACAACACCTGATCACCACCAGACACACTGCATAGCCATCCGCCACATAGGTTACACATTATAGTTCGTCACTTATATATTTGATAAAAAAATTCTGTTTTCTTTTCTTTTCTTTTGAGAATGTGTCAATATTTGATCGTTACTTTTGGAATGTTGATTGAAAGTAGTGAAATTGTTGAATTGTGATTGTAATTTTGTTGTCCAATAATGTTTTGATGACAGCGTAATTAAGTTTCTTTCTGTTGCTGAGTGATTTTTTTTCTTCTGAGCCCCGCCCTCATTGGTATCTAATTGGTATAGTCATCAGTGCTGTGGCAGACGATGGCGGTCACCCAAGCCTCTTCGATATAGCAAACACACAACCACTAACGAATCAGAATAATAAAGAAAGAAATCACCAAAAACCGATTTAGAGAGAGGCGCTTTGGATGGTGGGTTCTATCATGGGTGTGTTCCCTATGACCCCACACGCCTCGTCCGGTATGACAACATAGAAAAAATCAGCAATTTTTTCCGTCAGATTTCGCTTTTTACGTGTTAAAAACCAATGGCGACGTCTAAATTGGAATTTCATCTTGGTCTCTTCTTGGCCCGCCCTCCACCCTGATGAGTTGATTAATAAGAGGAACTGATTTTATTCACATCTCGGCAAACTCACTGAACTGGCCGGTTAAACTTGAAGATTTTGATCCTGTGTTAACTGAATAGTCACTAAAATGACTTGGCAAAGTATTAACACAAACACAACTCATTCAAGTTGTGATTTGGAAGAACATCGCCTTGACACTGTAGCTTATCAGTCAATTTCAGCAGGCCAGATTAGAATTTTTCTAACGCGGTGTACAGTTGCAAATTCAATGCAACCTCACATGCAAAATTTTAGTATTTAACGTTCAAGAGGAAGTGGGGTGAGGGCTAATATTCACCAAGCCTTGTGATATTTTTCCCAAATCAAGCTTAGTAGGGCTATAATTGGCAGATTCAACTGCGTAATATTTGATAACCAAAACTTTGAACATGTTAAGAAGCCCGGGGGATGGGGTGGGGGGCTGCCATTTTCAGAGAGTGTAAGTAATTTAATGTAAGGCAGTTTAATACCCCCCCTTCCATTTTTCAGCAACACACAGCTCACCCAAAAAGACCCAATTAAAAAAAATAATTGTTCATAAAACACGGTGGCGGGGGGTTCGTCATAACCCCCCCCCCCCCCCTTTTTGTCTTTTTTCGGCGGGGGGGGGGGGGGGGGGGGGGGGGGGGGGGTTGATTTTTGGGAGGGAAAGTGAAATTCCGTGGCAGCCCAGGGCAACATCTAAAAAAAAATGGACATTGTTTTAAAACCATTATTGCTCCAATCGCTTAATTTTGGCCAAAATTTGATTTAAAAATCCCCAAATCGCTAATTTTGTTTTTCCTTTCGCGCCGGGGGGTGGGAGGGGGGGGGGTTATTGAGTGGGAAAGTGGGTTGGGGGTGTTGGGTGTTTAATTGTGTATTTTTGCTTTGGTGGGTCTTGGGGGGGCTGTTCATGTGGGGTGGGGGGGGGGGTGATTCCCCCCCGTGCGGCCGCCACGGCCTACGTAGTGATGGGAGACACCGGCTAATGAATTTTCCATAAACATGGCATTTGATCATTTTCTTTTCTTTCTCTAACTTTGATGTGAATTGCAAGGGGGGGGGGGGGGAAGGGGAGGGGTAACGGAAGCGGCACGGGGGGGGTGGCGTTTTTAGCTAGTGTAGCCAAGAAAACAGTCCTATTCGATGTCATGGTCATTTAAAAACAACCAGTTAATGGGCCAGTGTGCAAAAACTGTGTCGCTTATCAATAGGTCCCCCTCCCGGTGCGATTGTGACGCTTCTCACATACATCCTTCTGAGTATAACATATTTCAAAATATATGTTTTTATTGCTGAATCTTGTTTTAATTAATCAGTAGGGGCCTATGTTTTTTAATGACTGGCGAAGGTTATACTGGGAATGAAGATTTCAATTTTCCCTTCTCTATGCATGCCAAATAAGCACCGAGTTACCAACAGCCTTGACACCTATCCATTAGACTTTACACTTCTCCAATTTATGGCACAGTTCAATAACCTCACTATTATAAAAAAAGATGCACCTGGTGTTCAGGTATGAGTCACGAACTAGAATGATAAGGTCAGTTATGTTAGGCAGGTATATAGGGAGGTCAGTAAAACATGTCCTGAAATGGACAATATAATTAGTTAAAACATCACACGGACTATATAAAAAGCTAAGGCCAAACAAGGCCAGATAAAACAGTCCCATCTGATGAGTTGTATACAGTATATGACCTGTGTTTTCAAGTGTTACATGTACACATGTTCAATGCATTAGATGTCGGATGGAGTTTTTGATTTAAAAGTAAATAAGCAATCAGAACTATCAAATTTTTAACAATCTGTTCTTCATTTATAGCATTCCTTCAACTGGCAGCCCGTTCAGGGGAAGGGGAAAGTGGGATGTCACCACATGTTATATCATGCAGAATAAGTTCAATTAATGTTTGTGTTAGGGGTTTTTTCTCATAAATGTAGTTAAAAATAGGGGGTGGTTATTAGTTACACAATCACAACTTTTTTTTTTTTAAATCACAAATTCAATTCAATCTTTCAATTTTCAAGAAAAAAAATAGACACAATACCGTCTATAATTGAAAAAACTCCATGTTATAGTAAAAGATTCAATTAATAATGGGTAGAGTTATGGCGGAGTTTGGACCTTCGTCCATTACTCAAACTAGGGACAAGAATCAGCAAAATTCTTAGATTTTCTTTCTTCCCTCGCAATACAAGGAATATTGGATTGAAAGAAACTGGCCAACACAAAGATAAAGTTACGTTGTTCGCCGCCCAGTCAATACTGATTGAAGTACCAAGCCCTATAAATAGGGTTCTCCTTCGCTTTTGATACAGTGGCGCTGATATTACCAAAACACTAAGCAGATGACTGCTTTAATCTGAAATTAATTGAGGTAATTTACAATTCCAAAATTTGGTGTTTGGGAACCAAATACTTGTATTTTATTACTATGTGACGCATAGTGACTAACCAGAATTGGGTTTTAAAATTCCCTACCAACAACATAAATTTTGGAAGGCTTCAGTCACCTGTGTGTTACAATGTCAGAACTTTTATCTTAGCTATTACATAAAATCAGCTTTCACACATTCAACCTGCTTTCACTAAACTATTTCCTGGATTTAGGTTCGGTTTCGCACTTTCTTTGAACATTCTAGGGTTTAAAGGAGGGCTTTGACTATTGATGTGGACTGGTGAAAGGGCCCAAACAGGTCAGGTGGATATCATGGGCTGTAGCGCACCTCATGGCCAAATACAAACGGGACTATAAAGTTTTTATATACTAATCCCTCATTTCATTATTAATACCTCCACCTACAGAAAAGAAGAGGCCTATTCCACTATCAAACGGAATGTCGTATCAGAAGGGTATATTTGAAGGGTACAGTATAGTAATCAATTCAATGAGGAATGGGCACTTAACCCCCAACCGACGGCCAGTAGACCTATAAGTTTATGCATGAGCTGGGGTTAGGGAACCGTTCCACCATCAGTGGCGTCGGCCATGGGGGGGCATGTGGGCATTTCCCCCCCTCCCCCCCATTTTTTTCTTGCCCCCCCGTTGGCCCCCGGCGCCCCCTCTCCCGCCCCCCCCCCCCCCAGCCCCACACCCCCGCCAACACACACCGCGATGAGAACCCCCCCCCCTGGTCGAAGAAAACTGAAGATTGTGGGCAAAATTTCAGAGTGATTTGGGGCCAAACATCAGCGATTTTGGGCCAAAATTGGTGACAAATTTCAAATTTTTTCATATTTTTGGTCCCCCCCCCCCCGCAACCCCCAGAATTTCACACTTTTGTTTGGTTGGCCCCAAGATTTCACTTTGGCCCCCCGTTTTCGTTCCCCCCTGCCCCTTCCCCCCCAGAAAAAGAGGTCTGGCGCCGCCACCTGGGCCTAACCATTTTTATTTCTTGACCACTTCAGCTTCCCTAACACTGGAGACCAAATTAGGGGGGGGGGGGAATGGCCCATGGCTCCCCTCCCGTTTACCCATGTCACTGCCGCGCTCGTGATTTCTAAATTTATTTTACCCATGTTGATCAAGACTGTTGGCACAGTAACAATTTCAATGAGTTAACCTTGGCTAACTTGAAACTAGTTGGGCTTGATGATAAGCCATTTTAAATATTTGTGATATTTTGGATTTATGCTACGTCTGGAGTTCAAATCTTATGCTCTTTTGGTACTTTTCTTCTTCCTTCTTTCTCTCTTTCTTTTCCCTTCTCTTTCTCTCTCTCTCTCTCTCCTCTTCTCTTTCCTCTTTCTTCTTTCTCTGTTTTTTTTTCTTTCTTTTCTTCTTTGAGGATCGCTGGGGGGTGTTTCCACCCCACCCCCCCCCCCCCCCCCATGGCGACGGGCCTGATCACAAGAGAGTCCATAGGGCTACAATTTTTCTCTTATAATATGAATCGCTGAAAGGATTGGCGGGGTATTTTAACATGTCAATTTAGGACGAAAAGGTATATACGAAGCGTTCAAGTGAACCCGGAAGTCAGTACAGGACAAGGTTTCTAAGGAGTACCGAGTTGCCAATACAAGCTTATGCAGCATGACATCAGAACAACAGATATATAGATACAGTGCCAAATTCTGAACATGTGTTAATTTTTTCCCAATCCGTTAGTTACCTTAAAATTGTTTGCTAATTAAATGCTAAATAAAGAAATATGTGACTGACGGTAATTACCTCTGGTTGGCGCAATACCTCGTAGTCTATGAGCATTCAAACGATGGCGGCCAATCCTCTTTCAATATGGCAACCTACCAAAACGAATCAAAATAAATAAAACAGCCGATTTAGGCGCTTTGATGTGGGTTATCATGGGTGTTCCCATGATTCACATACGACCTCGTCCGTTATCCACAAAAAAATAGAAATAACCCTTACAGCGGAGTTGATTCTTCAGCTCAAACGGTTTTGGAATAAGGAAATTTTGCTTTATAATCGATCTGTAAGTGCGTGTAATCGATTGATTGAAAACAGACTGCTTTTTGCGTGTGATGCTTGACAATGTCCAAATATAGCCAACAAGAATTTGCACTTACGAACTAATTACTTTTCGTGGGCGTCGTATAGCTGTGTAAATGTATTATGAAGATAGCCGAACTGCCAAGCGCGTGTTATTGAATGTTTGATAGAAACTTAAACCAAGTTAATGGCAGTAGATTTCCACACGAAGATGATAATATTAAGTAGGTGTGGCGATTTACTGTGTTATGAAAGACTTTATTTAAAAGGTGACTCTTGTGATATTCTTTAAAACCAAAAGTGGCTCGTGTGTGAAACACTGCTCACAAACAAATCAGGCATGTTGTTTACATGCAGGACAATTCCACACAACGTATGTACCATGTGTTATAGCATTGCCCCGATTTGCCCATGTTGACCCAGATGTGTTTTTTAAAAAGATATACAATTTCTTTTGGACCTTGGTTGCTGGTTATAAAAATATCCAGACTTCCACAAGGTAAGACAAATTGTTGGGGAGAAAAGGAATAACCACTTAACACTTTTTTATCCGCATGAAGCAAATAGCCCAATATGTGTAATAATACTATAGTGGCGATTCACCTTATTAAAAACAATCAGTTGCTGATTTTTATCAATTGTCAATAGGAAGTGGCGTTTAGTATAAGCTATCAGAGAAAGATCACTGTAAAATTGGTGGGTTTTTCACAACTTTCACTTAAATACGCATCGATGTAATTCCACTAATATACAACCATTTTCAACCATTGGCACTCAAAATTAGACTAATTTCATCCCACTTATGCTCTATGCTCTAACACATTTTCACATTAATATATTGCAAGCCAAAAAGTTAGATACTGTACATTTAACCTAGTACACTAGGTGCAAAGGTACGTGCTTAGATGCTGTGGAAGATATTGGTAGGAAAACAATTGATTACTACCCTGCGGCAGGAACAAAATATTTATTCGTACCAAAATCGCAAATAAAGAGTGTGTACCATATGAAATGTGACATTACTAAGCTTCACGAATAGAGCTCTGGGCAGGATATAAAGCACTCAACTATATACAACATATCGATTGATTGAGCTACCTACTTACCATTAACGTCTAAAATCAGGAAGCCTATTTAATAGGTGAGTTCACCAAATTTTCAAAATGAAACGCCATATATCCAATCAAGTGAATACGCACATCATTAGGTCAGTTTCGTCAATATTTTACACTAATTGAATTAATAGGGGACACCAAACTTAATTGTATTTGTTGACGTGTTTTGATGTTTACTCCCATACTCAATGGGATCGCTTTAAGAGAATTTGAGAAGAATTTAATGGAAAACTAATAAAGTAATAACTTAGACATATCCATACCAAAATACTATGACAACACAAATGATACAATGATGTATCGGGATTGATTGACATGTATTGCAGCATTATCATTCACGTGATGATCATTGTGGTCATTATTGATTTCTTATCACGAGGTAAATAAAGTAGTGCATTAGGTGGGAAGGGAGTAACCGCACAAAATAAATAATGATCACTCACAAATGCATCGTGGCTCCTACCTACAGTCAAGCAAATTTAATCGTTAAAATGTCAGAGCTACCTCATAGTGTGGGAGAATACTTCAAACTGGTAAACTCATGAATTACGATTCAACTCATAGTAAAAAACCTGACCAAACGCAGTAGATATTCCTTCAAATTAAAAAAAAGGTCACGGTATCCCAGAAATAATTTGCCTTGTGTATATGAAAGTGTGAAGTCATATGCTGACTGCTCCTTTGTGCAGTCGACTTCGCTTAGAGGTAGACAATTTTAAATTTGTCAAAAGATTCACAATTTATAATTCCTTGGCCATATTCGAATCCAGTGTAACAACATGCATTGCAATGGGCCCAAACAAGTCCAGCTTAAAACACTATCAGTAATCCACCCGAAGAGTCAAAATATTTCAAATTTGCATGAATACCTTAATAGTGAAGGACTAAGTTTGTATTTTTGTTCGTAGTTATTTTTCCAACTGAACAAATGCCATAAGGATCGAAGCAAACCGAAATGTTCAAAGATATGTATACCGGGGAGTCAAAAACGTACAACCAAATTGAGCGATTTTTATTGGAAAACCCTTTTCAATTGCTATTCAATCTCTTTCTTCCTGTAGTACATCCACTGTTTTGTTAGTTATCATAGAAAAATTACGGCTATAAAATAGACTCATGCGTTCAAAAGTTACAGTTGCAGAAGTCAAAGTCCCCGTTGTGAAAGACCGAACAAGTTACACGATAGTGTAGCCATCCCACTTACAGAGTGGTTTTGGTTTTACATTCAGTTTTGGGATTTGCAGCATATCCTCCATTAATTACACATTTGGAATAAAGTGCAGGTAAGACCAGTGGCATATCCAGTGGGTGAGGAGATCGAGCAACTACGTTAATCAAACGGTGGAGTGGTCCCAAAATTTCCTGATCTGACACCTTAGATATTTTCCTTGTTGGGGCTATATGAAAGCAGTGGCGGCGCCAAACTTCTTTTTCTGGAAGCAAACGGGGATAAAATGAAATTTTTAGGGGGAAAAGTAAAATTTGGGGGCAGATCATCAACAATTTTGAGATTTTCTTCTGTCTGACCGGGTGGTCGCAAGAAAAAAATGCTCGGCCACTGTATGAAAGTCAGAGTGTGAACGACTTCTCCAGCAAATTTGGATTTCCAAAATGAAAGGATAATTCGAGAAGTGGATATTCTCAGACAAGACAAGCAGATGATTCACTAAGCTGGGGCCGGGGGTGCAACACAGAGCCCAGCTAGGTAATGACCGTGATGGAGCACACGGAGAGGACTAAGACGCTAAATTTGTGTAAATGTAGTATTTTATGCTTTAAAACGTTTAAAAGGTGTCGGATCTTTTCTTTTTCAGCCCCGATCAGTCGGTACAAACCGTATTCCCTCCTCCTCATGCCTCCTCCTATTGCCTCATGTGCCATAATGATGGAAACATGGCAACAAAACATGCCGGAGAAGCTATTCTAAATGTCCTTATCAAAAGATATCATATACATTCCTACATCACAACATAACACATAATTTCCAAGTACAGTATGACTCGCACTGTAGATCAAAGGAGACGTGCAAGAATTATATAGTGATGTGACATTGTAAAGTGCATGCGTGTCCAACCTACGCTACTACGGCAACTCAGTTTTCCGGTGATTAGCGTCGCACTAATCATGCTAATGGGAATATTTCTGCGACATGATTATGGTACAGTAGAAGCAAACTGAATGCAGTGGCGTGTCAGAGACGAATTAACTTTTACAAACGCTATTATGTTTAGTCAACTAATTGATTATCTGTAAGAATGTAAACAAAATAATGGATTATGCGAATATGCGGACACATCACTGCCACACGAGTTAATATTACGGTGCATTAATACGAATTGAGGCCGTTATATCCCGCGTTATATATATCTGGTATTTCAACCAAATCACCAAACATGACCAATCATTGGATGTCAGAATATTCTCTCCAATCGTCAATGGATAGTGTGAGAAATGCACCTCACAAAAATGATATAGATATGATGGATTACAATACACGCCATGATGTGACCCATGATTCGTACAAAACAAAATACAATGCCTACGTTGCCAATCAGACGTGGACGAGTCAGACCGACCCAATTGAAGAGAAACGCACAGGGAATCAGGAAGACATAGAAAGCGGTTGTTCTTCATGTGTGACGAAATACACGCAGGAAACAAGTTTCTCAGGATTGAAATATGTTGGAGGAAAAGGAAACTCGTTTAGAAGGTAAGCAAAATGAATCTCATTATGTTTAACACTAGGAAAACGTTAATAAGTTTCTATTTAAGATTTGTTTTTTATAAATTATTACTCAAGGTTTGCTAATTCTCCATTTTACAATATTTTTTTCTTGGTTTGCTTTTATTCGTTTTCAATTGAACCACTAGCGCATTGCAAGCTGTACATGTAATTGTGGACACGTAACCAAACCATTTGGTAAATTCAATTCTTATCCTTGTTTGCCATTAGAAATCAATCTTAATTATTATCATTTTAGATAAATGTTTATTTTAATATGTATTTTGTTTAGATAAATAGGAAATTATTGTTATTATTGTTTTGTCAACTGTTCTGCACCACCACAGATAATACTAAGCGCTTTTATAAACAGCCAGATTCTTATTCACTTGCGCTAGGTCTAATTCAATTCGTTGATGCATCATTGATGCAGTACCTACAGCTAAGTACTTGCGAAGTACATAGACCACCGGGTGTACAACATCTATGTTTACTTTATGCAGTACCGCCACCCCCCATTGTATTCCCTACTGTCCCTAGAGAAAATCTGACAATCACCGCAAAAGTGAGGTAGCGTATTTTGTTGACAGATCTGGGAGCAATTTTCCACAAACCCAAGGCAGTGTTTTTTGTGGGTTTTGAAAGTTTTAAGGACGTTATAGTGTACTCTGCAGTTGCCTAGGGACTGACAGGCACACATGTAGGCCACCAGAAGTGGCCAAGAGTAGCGGATATTTTCGAGTACCTCCACTGGTACTACCATACCAGCTGCCTTGAAGGAAGCACTTTGGTCCACAGAGGGCCCCAAACATTCAATTATTGTTAACCCTTTTCTGGGTGGAAGTAGAGAACGAACCCTCCCGTGGTGTCCCCTGCCAGTAACTGCTCGTCAGTGAAACTAATCTCTACACCACCAAACACTGTTTTCCATAACATCAACTCTCAATTATTCCCATATCATGACAAGAGGTCAGCTTCATTGAATGTGGAGGGTTTTTCTACTGCAAAAAGTAACATCATTGCTGATATGTGTAATAACCTGCAATGCGATGTCCTATGTCTGCAGGAAACCCACAGAGGAACTGCTGATCATCGCCCAACCATACCAGGAATGGTCCTTGCCATCGAGAGACCACACCGACAGTAT
Source organism: Ophioderma brevispina (assembly GCA_023653785.1). Lineage (NCBI taxonomy): Eukaryota > Metazoa > Echinodermata > Ophiuroidea > Amphilepidida > Ophiodermatidae > Ophioderma > Ophioderma brevispina. The sequence goes on from JAMKCH010002794.1 coordinate 25,912, forward strand.
GGACGTGCTATATATGTGAAAACAGGCAATGTTGTAGAAGCAACCTCAATGTCAACTGACAACAACAACGACGTCCTCACCATTGAGGTTAGCTCTGTCATAGTTACATCTACAAACCTCCATCAGTAGACTTCAAGCTCCCTCAATTCAATTTCGGGAATTCCACCAAATTTCTTCATTGGTGATTTCAACAGCCATGGTACTCAATGGGGCTACAATGAAACCAATAAAGACGGGCAAGCTGTCGAAGGTTAGACAGTCAACATCTACGTTCCTTTCACAATCCTAAGTTGCCACCATCATTTTATAGTACCCTTTGGAAGGGAGGTTACAACCTTGATCTATCCCTCTAGCAAAAACATCCCTCTAACCTGTGTAGCAAAATTGTTCTGGATCCTGTCCTACTAACTCAACATCGACCAATCGCTATCCAAGTCAACGCTGCAGTAAGACCAAACAGAGTGCCTTTTAAGCGTCGCTTTAACTATAGGAAAACAGACTGGCAAGGATTCACTGATTACCTTGATCACAACGAGAAGGGGAACGCTCCAAACCCCCATAACTATGACAAATCTGCCCAACTAGTGAACACGACTGCCCGGAGATTCATACCTAGAGGCTGTAGGACGGAATATTTACTAGGTCTTTCCAAGGAATGTGCTCAGGAATACCAAAGGACTGTTTGAAGCGGACCCTTTCTCAGCTAAAACAACTGCTAAAGGTAAGGAAGTGTCGGAGAGGATCTCCCAGGAGCAAATCAAAATTGAATCCACGTGAAGCCAACCGTCAACTTGGTCTGGAACACACCTGTAGCACTGGGATAACCCTGTCTACCTTGGAACCGCACTCTCATAAGACCGACATTAAGAAGACGAAGAAACGAAGTAGTATCCTAATCGGTATACTAACAGGACCACAGACAATGGGACATCTCTGCCCGTTGTTGGAGCAACCATGCGCAGACAAGGACCGGGCAGACTATTTGGCTTTGGGGTTTTTACGTCTTCAGGGCGTTCCATCTCAGCCATTTTTGTACGTTTTTCAAGCACCAAGGTGATTAAATGAAAGAGGCAATGTTGTGGGAACCTTAATTGCAACAAAATGTATATCTTGAAAACTTTCACAATGATCGGACGTGGCACACTACTGATCAAAAACATGCCAGGGTTACTTTGTTGCCAATGCATATTGGTGGATAGCTTTACAAGTATTTTTTTCCCCCTTCTAGAGTACCATATAAAACCCTTTGGTCACTAGTTTCCTGCAGAAGCAATCCCGCTAGGGATACGCGACATAGGGTATGAAGTACATTCAAAATCGTCGGTTCCAATCTATGTGGTACACTGTCTATCTCGGAACCACAGATTTTTTATCAAAAGGGTACCCTGCCGACAATACATGGATGCGCTTGGCAAGGTCAATGGATGGACCTAAAAGTCATTGGTTAATCGGACGTGTATGCCTACTGAGTGAAATATTGTAACAACATTTCACTCAGTGGTAGGCTTATACGCGATTACGTGTCTACTGAGTGAAAGTTTTATAATAGATTGATATTATTCCTGTCTTGCAGATTCTTCTGGTTAATTGTTGTCGTCGTTAGCATTTGCTGGATCTTGCTTATCAAATAAATCATCTACACCACCAAAGTTTAATCCTTCGACCAACAAACCCCAAACCTGTTTTAGATGGAAGAGGATGAACTCGAATTTCCATCAGTGACCTTTTGTAACGTAAACATGTTAGACAGATTTCAAAACCATCATCAGATCATGTACTATGTGCTAGCCAAAAGCAATACAACATCGATGAAAAATAGGTATATTCGGAAAATGTTGATTATATTGACAATATGCTGTAATTCCGGGAGTCCTTACATTTATTAATACCATAGTATGGATATATAAAAATCTTTCATATTTAGGCATTAGCAAGGAGAAGTAAGAATCAGGTATAAATCAACTATAAAATATAATGGTTACTGCAAAATTATTTGCTGAAAAAATCAGCGACCAATTTGGACAAAAAGTATTATTATTGTAGGCTAGAACATAGACGCCTAAATTTCAGCCGGGATATCATAGGGCGGACATTTATTAATGCACAAAACGGCATTGCCGTCCACTGCCTTCGCAAAACCAACGGATATATCTGATATACACAGAATTATGTTGCAATTCATTTGCTTTTCATCAATGGTTGTTGAAATACCATGGCTAGCCTGTGTGTTTTGGTCGACCATATTTCGAACGTTTTGTTTGTTTTTCATGATTATGGCTGGTATTCTGAAAGGAGCTAAACTTTAGACCCGGATTTAAACAGTGTTAGTCCTACAGGAAGTGACTTTTTTCGTGCCAACGTATGTAAAAAGTGTGCTGTAAGGTGTGAGAAACTTCAATTTGGTTCACCTGTTTGCATAACTTTCACTTATATAGCAAGGAAAAAAAAAAAGTCCATCGTTTAGGAATAACCCGTTTTAACAGTTAGGACTTCCTTAAGAAATATTTACCAGCCTATGTCGTTTAACTCACATAGTTTAGTTTGCTTAACGATTAATTTTGATGCATTTTAATGGAATTTTAAAAGCAATAAATTAAATATGGGATAATTTAGGACCCAATTTTATGGATAATGTTGTTCCTGTTCGAAAAAACAGTATTTCATGCATGGAATGATCTAGACCTGTGGCTCTTACATCTATTCCTATGAAAGGATGTGAAAGGTGTTTTAAGGATGAGGTTAAGTGGGATATGTCGAACATGTTCTCGATCCATACAGTTCGCCTATAGAAGTAATCGAATGTACCGAGTGCTATTTTAGTTTTTTGAAAAATTGTATCATGACACTTAGACCGGGCAAGATTTGGTAATCTCAAAGTGAGGATAACGTTACTTTGACTTTTCATCGGCGTTCACCATACAGCCGCACTTGGTAATTCGACACTACTGATCAGGACATACCAGCTCTCTTTGAACGGGATTGGAATTATCTCACCTATCGTTCCCAGTGTTAGATTTAAAGGAGTGGAACGTTATCCCAACTGTATTACATCCGATACTATGACTACTGGGGCCCCACGGGGTTACCAGTGCAGCCACCGTTTTTTATTTTACTCTTGTGTACATCTGATTGCAGATAATGAACCTTCATGTCAATTAATTAAATTCGCGATGATACAGCTATGATTGGTCTGATATATAAATATGGATGATGATACTTCTACAAACAGAAGCTTGAAAAAGTTTGTCAATATTGATGATGCCAATTTTCTCAGAAATTAAACAGTGTCTAAGACAAAGGAAAGATAATTGACTTTAGAACTTTGAGTTCGATTCCCAGTCCCATCGTGTTGAAAGGCGTGTTATCGAGCGGAGTGCCATCAATAAATATCTGGCATCATAATAGATGAGAAACGTGCATGGCAAATCTCGTAGAATCACTCATCAAAAAATTACACGTCACAGAATGTATCGTTTAGGCAGCTGAAAATTTCCATGTAGGATAGGACGAAGTATTGTCATTTTTCTATGGAATCCGTCTGTCGCTAGTGTGTGGAAGAAGCTATGCTTGCTATGCTGGGGTGGGAACGTTGCTAGCAGAAGGGGATAAAGAAAAAAAATTGCTCGGATCGCCTTAAACAAGCAGGGAGATTATCGTGAGCCAAGGACAGACCTTCGAAGCGGTCTATGCTGATCTGTTGCTTAAAAAGTTAAAGAGAGGGTCGGGTGATTTGTGACTGTAGTCATCCTCTTAACGATCGTCTAGCAGGTCAGATTATTTCGAGATCTGGTCGCATGCGATTGCCATCTGCCTTGAATCAACGATTATATCCCAAGCTCGTTTCTTCCACAGCCATCAACTCCACAATTCCAAACCATCAACGTGGCAGTGCTGTCTTGATTTAATAATTTTGCTTTGTTACTTTAATGTAAGTTGGTATCATATTATCATCGTAAATTATTATTTTGTATGTGCGATAAGAGGTGAATTTCCTTCGGGAGTAATAAAGTTTTACTTGACTTGACTTTGACATTTTATATCAGTGGTTTCCATGTTTTACATGACTCACTTTGAAGCAAATCGGAACATTATAAATGCTTACCCCTAGTATGACCTTGAACTATTTAAGGACTAACATGCATTTTAACATAATTCTTAACTTATGTAATTCCACCCTGTCCAATCGTGCTCTCTATATTCCCCTAATAACAAGATTTCCCAAAGAACGGATTTTAGCGGATTTTGGATATGTTGTTCTATGGCATATGGTACATAAATCATCTCCATATGTTTTTAGGTCAACCTGCAAATTGACCACACTATAAAGGGGGTTGTACCTTAGATACCTAAACTCCTCAAAAGAAATAAGTCCCCCCTTGATAAAATATATGGACGTAACTAAAAAAAATATCGGGCTCCCTAAGTTGATTTAAAGTGTAAAATGTGCCCTGATCCTTTACTCATTCAATGTGCATTACATTTTGGGACCACAAATTCACCCTTCACTACGAAAATCAATCACTTATGAAAATGATGCATGAAAAAAAGTTGACTTTTCTGCTATGGATTCCATGCATGCAATATTCCCACAGGTATGCATCCTGTGCATAACTTTAGGCCTTACATTTTTAATTTACAAGACAGATTTTTGCTAACAATGTTTTAAACTTGTCAAGGATACATGTTCAGCCTGGGTGACTTTTGTCAATTGAATATGAGGAATCCCTATGGCAAACCCCTGTTAATAAGAAAACAATGAAATGAGCCCTACATTCCAAGACACTGGTTCAAATTCCTCAAAAGGCATTTTTCCCTGAGGTGGTAGTCATGAATGTATATTGTGATGGAAGATGTTTTTCCCTGTTGCTGCCAGTAGCTAAAATTAAGAGATTTCCCATGCCTAAAAGCCTCAAATGCGTGAAATAAATGTCGGACCATTTATATAGCGCTTTCAAAGTAAAAGCCGCTTTAATTTATTTCCGATGCCACTAGAATATGTCAGAGCCTTACAAATGCCCAAGGTACACTCATACCTTTGGGCAACGCTCAATGGACAATATTATTCCGAACAGCTCCCCATTTTGCACAATGGGTGGAGAGTTTAGAGAAGGGCAAGCGGGTAAAGTGCTTGCCCAAGTGCACAACACCATTGGCCTCAGCGGGACCCGAACCCAGGACCTTTGGGGTCATGAGTCGGTGGTTGTATCCACTGGACCACATGTGCCCTCGAACAGAGGGCAAGAGCGACAGCCTTTCTGGATTAAGGTGTGGACAGTTACAAGAAAGTAAGAAGTTGCACGAAGGTTCAATGTGTGTCCCAAGACAATAAGAAAGTGAGAAATAAATACACGTGACTGGGGAGGCTCAGAATTTGCCCCTTATGAAGTGGTTCGGACAAGAACCACAACTGTTCGACAAGACAGGACATTGTGATCAACACCATGCGGCGCCGTTGCATTGAGGTTTTCGACCAATGAAGGTGGTCCCTCCCACCCATTACTTGCATGAATGCAAGTTGCACCAGAATTGACTGTTGGTGAGCCTTGTGATTTACTCAATGATTTCATCAAGAAAACATGACAGAAAGGTTACATTTGAAGAGAAGAAAAGAAATTTCACTGTAACTTGTGTATCCACAGAAGAGTTTAAAATCAATTCAAAGGGATAATCTGTATTCAAAATCGTTAATGTGTGACAGCATTTTTTCAATTATTTAGAAACATTAAATTAAATAAATTAATAACAAGTTGTTTAATTTTTCTTTTTTTAAAAATTATTTAATTTACTCATTTTATTCATGGTTTGTCATCAAGAGACATGTCACAGTATAGTGAAAATCCCTTATTGCAAGGAAAGTGCAACTTTGTTTTGTGCATCAATTTTCATAATTGATTGATTTTCGTGGTGAGCGTGAATTTGTGGGCCAAAACGTAATGCACATTGAATGAGTAAGAGATCAGGCACATTTTTTACACTTTTAAAATCACTTAGGGGGCCCGATAACTTTTTAGTTACGTCCATCGTTATCAAGGGGGACTTTTTCTTTGAGGAGTTTTCTCTTTTAATAAGATCACGACGTGATGGGCAATTCCACTTGGTGTTTTTTTTTTTTCTATAACCAGTAGCAGCTTTCATTTATGTAAATATTACATTGTTGATTTAATATTTCAAATTGATAACTACTAAGGGGTACGGTGGCTGGATTCCACTTATCTTTGTCGGTTTGAATCAATCCGGAAACTTTTTCCCAAATTGGGGTTCTCGAGTTTGAATGGAAACATTACTCAACCTGAAGTCTATCCAGGCAATCTGTCTCTTTACCGGTTCATTCTGGACAACGCACACACTAAAGAAGACACTATTAAATTGTTTGTATTGAATTACTTAAATAGAATCAATATTGTATGTTCTTGTATTTTATATATTGCTAAGTATATACTACCTTCTTAAAATTGAAGGACTTAATTTTTATCGGAAAGGATTTAATAATTAGCTGTTGCGATATCTTAGTTTCTGGTGGGGGGAGGAGGAGCGGAGGAGGAGAAGGGAGGGAGGGAGAAACGGGGGGCGGGAGGGGGCGGAGGAGGAGAGGAAAGGCAGAAGCAGGAGGAGGATGAAGGGAGGAGGACGGGAGGATGGCCAGGCGCACCAGCAGCGGAAGCAGCAGAAGCAGAAAAGAAGAAGGAAGAAGAAAAAGAAAAGCAGCAAACAAGAAGAGAAACAGCCTCATCATCTCCTTTCATCATCACAATCACCAATCATCATCACAATCATAATCATCATCACACAAATCATAATCATCCATCATCATCATCACCACCACCACCATCACCATCACCACCACCCACCACTACCACTTTAGAATGCAGGTTAGGGCGAAATTGGCTTTTGTTATTCACTCATACGCGGTAGGCTCGAAATCTCATTTCTTTTTCTTTGTTATGCGTTTATTCCGTTTAGTGATAAACAAAGGATAATGAATAAACATTTATGCACATTTCATCAAATTCTGCACCAGATGGCCTTTTGTCTATAGACAGCCGTAGTAACCACCTCATTATAACGTAAAGAATAATGCACCCCCCCGCGTTTTTTTAGAGTATGCTTATGATTGGGATTGCTGTGATTGTTGTGATTTTCTTGTTGTTGTTGTTATATTTTCTAATGTTATTTGTTGCCAATGCATGTAGGTGGCCTTTTTTCAAAGTTAGCAATAACATAATATTTTTGTTCTTAGATGCCGCTTTGACGGGAAGGAGTGTGGGCCAGAAAACTTCACTACAACTATAACCAACTATGGATGTGCTTTAACATTTAAATTACCATTTCTCAGGGACAAACACTAAGGGTCAAAACACCCGGTGGAAGGGGTGGTGGGGGGAGGAGGGGGGCTGGTGAGCAAATCCTTATAATAAAAACAAGTGACCGCAGCTACTCAGTACCATAGATATATTAGCAACTTGAAGTGGTTTTTCTACCTATGTCTTCCCCAAGGTAATACACCACTAACCTTGCTGTCGTAATCGATATTGATCAAAATCTTAGTGGATTACTTTCCTTGCATGCCATCTGGGAAAAATGACTGCTTTAAAATGACTTAAATCACTAGTTATGTAAAAAGTGATGGAATTTAAATTAAAGGTGAAACGAGAGATTTCAAGTTATCCATATTTTCTGTGATATGTGCGATTTGCATATAGGATTAGACACGCAATAGATTACCCCTACCTTTTAATTTGGCACAGAAATTACGGAAAGAAAACAAAATGATTTGGTATAGCTTATATGCAATAGAATAGGCTGTATTTGTAATTTGCTCCGCATAGGAATGAGAAATGTCGCAATTTTTTGTACCAAAGAAACAGTTTTCTCAGCTTAATTATTTCAGATGGGGATATTTTTTGATACGAGTTTACACAATGCAAAAATCAAATTTTCATAAAAATTTAAAAAAAACTTTTTAGGACACCTTTTTTTGACTCTCTCGTTTGCACCTTTAACATGTAGACTGGTATATTTCTCAAACTAAGTGGGCATTTGACAGTAAATTATCTGGGACAAAGATTTAACTGCTTTGGGCTTCCCTACAGTGTCCCGGCAACTTTGTTCCCAGTTTTTATTACGGTATCTACAATAGAGCGGAGCAGGAATCATCGTTCATGTCCACTACATCTCGTTTGACACTTTTGGTAGTTAGTAATGGACCCTCTATAATCAATGCAAGGTAGTTAATGGTGCAAATTGTGTGTCAACCTTTTCAATAGTGGCCACTTTAAGTTTCACACAGGGGTCCAACTTTTTAATTACTCAACGTTGAATTATGCCCTATTGTCCTTCTAGTCATAAGACTCCCAAAAATGTTAGTTTTTTACCATCTATGATCATTGTTTAGAGTTATGGGTAAAAATGGCTAAAAGTGCAAAAAGGCAACTCCAGTTGTACTGGTCAAAATCCGAGTTGCTCCAAGGTGATAAAAAATTAAACAAATGTTCATCGAGGTATGTTTCCAAAAAGTGAATAGTTTTGTAGCATTTGCAATGCGTAGTGATTGGTGTTATTAGACAAAATAGGTCATTGGAAACATAATCCAATTGGCATTGACCTTTTTTGACCTTTATCTCTTTAAGTAAACATTTAACATAATAAAAACTATACTTTTTGGGAGTCCTCATTCCTCAGCAATAACTTGCATTTAAAATATAATCAGAGTAAACTTTCTTGTTGACCAATTTACAAATTGAGTTTGACCTTTTTTTACCGTTTAGTCATTTTACGCTATAACTCCAAAACCACTAGTCGTAAGTGGTACAAAACTAACATTTTTGGAATCCTTATGACTCCTCTAGACGAACATTATGAAAGATGTTTCAACATGTTTGGAGTAGTTTAAAAGTTTGACCCCTGTGTAACCTTAATTGGCCCCTATTGTAAAAGTGACACCATAATTTGAGACCACTAACTACCTTGCATTGATGTAGATGGGTCCATACTAACTAATAGAAAGGAGTAGGGATTATGAAAGAAAGAAAGAATAACTAAAATAAGAGGAAAAGAGGAGAGGAGGAGAAGGAAGATAAAAAGCAGCCCAGTTTTTCTTGGTGATGAAGGAGAGATATGGTCCGGCAGGGAACCACCGTCCGGGCTCCATAGACGACAACGGATATAATAAAGCCTGTTGAAAAACTAAATGTTACGTGAAGAGTCAACTGAATCGATTGCCCTATGTTCACCATTGTTCCCGGACTGTGAGACCGGCGGACCATATCCCCTGCCACACCGTCCTCTTATAATATACTGAAGAGAATATCTATAGTAGTAATTTACATAGAATGCCGAAAACCAAGTCTCTTTTTATTGTGTGGTGTTTTGCAAATGCAGCATTTGATTATTTTTAATGATATGTGCGTAGGTTGAAAAGGAAGAAATGTTTTATGTTAAAACGAACCAATTAACCTTGTCTCTCATTTTTATGAAGCATGTCGTTTGTTCTACATATCAAATTGGAATAAAATAAACGAACAAGAAAAGCTTAATCTGGCTTTTAGAATTAAGCCATAGCAACAAAATTCCACACGAACTTTTAGTGTGACAGTGCTCAGGCTCATAGTGTTAACATTTTTGGGACACCCTGTATGCGCTCTGCAAATGAAAGTATAAGCAGCAGATATTAACTTGAATGTAATATTTGCCAGGTCAACTTCGTGGGCTTAGTGTTATACTCAACTCCGACCAACGGTTGTATGTGGCAGCACCACGTGAAAATGCAGGTTTTAAGGCGTTAATTCATCCCAAGGACGAGTTGCCTAACTTGGAAGATTTTGGCGTGGAGTTAGCGGTAGGCACTCACACTGCAGTGAGGCTAGGAACTAGAGAGGTAATAATTTATAGTTTTACGTAATCCAATTGATGTTACAGCGCACCATATTAAAAAAAATCATCTTTACATTCCTTGCTTTCGTCTAAGTATCATAAATATAATATTTATCCATTCTCTCGTACATATTCATATATGGGCTTCAATATTGAACCCCAGTGAGTGTGTAGCTGCGTGGGCTTGCGCTCTAGTGCGTTATCACACGCATTGTCCCTCCCTCATGGGTCTGAACAGGGAATAAGCTTAAGCAACAGTTAAAGCAGGAAAGTGGGAAAAATAAAACATACAACCGGAATTACCGAAAATAGAGAAAGGATTGAGCTGCAGACAGATGGACGTCGAATGTGTGTAATGTTCAAACATTGATTCTCCAAAGTAGACCCCCCCCCATCGATTAAGAAGGCCTTGCGGAAAAATATGGGTCAAGCTGCTGTATTGCACAGCATATTGCATTTAAAGATATGTGAACCAATTCCGAAAATTCATCAACCCCTAATGCTTCAAAGTTTGGGTGTAAAGATTCAAGAGTGGTATTGATGTCAGAATAATGAAATACACACACTGGCAAAACTATTGCCAACATTGCAGAAAAACGAAATCATAATCACCATTGATTTCAAAATATACAATTGGATTCTTGACCCACATGCAATACGTATTAAATTCCATCAGTTGTTTTTTTTCATACGATGCTATTCCCCAGAATTCAAGAAGATGAAAAAAGTGTGATTTGATTTTCACGTTCCATAAATATGGCGGATTAAAGGACCAGCGACGATAATTGCAGAGTGAACTCCAGAAGGAATACAGGCACAGAAACCAAAAATGTGGCTTCAAATCAGTCGCTTAATGAATTGTACGGGTTCATTAAATGTTTATGGGAAAATCATAGTGGTTGTGTGGACCGGAAATGAGCTAAAGTCAATGGCAGGACAGTGGTTCTTCGAAAAACCTTCGAGAAAATTGCGGAGACACCCGAAAATGCAATTCAATGATAAATCACGTGGTTAACATGTCTAATTACACGTTTCACATTGCGTGACAAACAGTCAACGATGTGTTAATAAAGTGTTTTCATAGTTAGCACGGACCTCTTCTTGCCATTAAATTTAGTGTGAGTCCAAGGGTGATGAACGTGCTCAATCTTTTATTGACATTACCTCATTTTGCGTCCATACAACCACACCGATGTTCGCCCTAAACATTTATAGTAGACCCTGACAGACCCGTGAAAGTCATTTAGCGACAACTCTGCAGCCTTTTGACATTCTTGTGGGCATGTATCCTTTTGGCGTACAATCGGCAAGTTATCGGTTAGCCAGCTCCTTTAACCGCCATATTTAGGGATCATGAGAATCAAATTAAAAGTTTTTTCGTACTCTTTATCTGGGAAACAGAATCTGTTTGAAAATCACAACTTTGTAAAACGTTTTCCTGAAGTCCTCACAGAAAACAAATTTGCCCCTGCAGAAGAAATGCGTTCGTCCGTTGGGCGGCACTTGTTTATAGGGCATTCTTTTTGTTTGTGCAGTCCCCTCTCCACATCAGGTGGCTTAGTCCTTTGTTTCCGTCAGCCAATCAGTGGAGTTTTGTGTTTCCGTTCATAGCTCAAACTGATTTGTTTCATAAGAATTTCAACAAGCATTGCAGATAAAATGCTGAAAAAATTGCTACATCTTCTGCAGTGCTTGATGTAATTCATCCCACACTGTTAAAAGGTACTAATTTTACAGACTTACCTTTAAATACGGTAAACCCCAATTATTCAATAATCTTCACGCTTTTATTACAACATATAACATACGAAATTACAATTTGGGGAAGCCGACAAAATGTAAATAAACGTGGCTAAAAAATAATCGTCACTTTTGAAAAAAGTAGTATTTAATACGCTGACCGTTATTAATTTTCCGGTTAATACTACGTTCTTTTGTAACTTACTGTTTTTAAATGTAAGAAATGACACATAAAATGAAAATGGTTCCTATAAACAGTGTTAACATAACGTCGTTAATAACATATTTAAAAAACGCAAATCTTATTTTCCCTATCGTTTTGAAAGTTTAAAACTCATTTCCTCCTGTTTGTAAATATATTAGTTTTAATTTGACAAAAAGTAGTACACCGTATATTTTAATTATTAATTTAGCATCTGCATACCAGTGAGTCAGTCGGTGAAGTGGATAGTTTAGGACTTGTATCGTAAGGGCCCTGGTTCGAATCTATGTGAGGGACTTACGTTTATCATATATTATTAAGGTAATGTGACATTAGAATTTGTATATTACCATATAAAACAAAGTGTGTACGCTGGTTTATTTTTTTATTTCTCACGTTTTCCTTTGTTTATATGGCCATTTTTTCTTCAAACTGTTTGCCTGAAATATATCTTTTTACAACCACGTAGTAACGTAAATCGGTTTGGTATTCTATATCTGTTTAAACAAGTCAAAACGAACAATAACGTTGAGACGGAGATTTTTACCGCGTCATTTTACATTCCCTGCAATGGTTTTCGTATTTTTACGGCTCCAGTTTTTTACGTTCTGCACGTGTTGTGATGCCCATCTGCCAGTCAAATCTCTGTTTTTTTTACAGTTTTTTTTTAACGTGCAAGAGGTTTTCCTGCCTCCGGATTGAAACAGTGTGTATTGTATTATCATTGGAATTGTAAATAATATGATGTTCATATTGCTGCGTAAAAATCACAGGAAGGGCAAATAGAATGCAAATAGATGTTTTGTGTCAATTCTATCAGGTGGGGGGGACTAGGAAGCATTCAATATGTGGGTTGGTGATGACATGAATGATTTAAATATTAATTTTAAAAAAAAAAAAAAAAAAAAAAATCCAGGTGACTGGTGTGAATCTTCATGACACTGACTGAAAATCCATAGTTACTAATGATTCACTGGTAGTGTATTCCTTTTTCTGTCCCTGTTTGAGTTGAATGGAATGTCCTGTAAAGTATTTTGTCAAGTAGGTTTATCATCTCATTCCTTGGACCTTTAAGTTTATTTGATTTCATATACCATATTGTATCTTTAAGTTGAAGCGCGTTTAATTGCACATAAAGTGAGAAAGTTTGCTATGTTGGAATAACAGGTCCACACACTATCAAAATTACAACATAGTGGTGGCTAGAAACTTTAGTGAGTTTGATTTCTTTCTGTCTTGGGACAATATGAGTAATGTGCTCAGGAACTCCGGTCCAATTGAAATCGCTTTCTAGCAATTTTAAATTGCTTTCTGCATGTAGCAATACTTTTGGCTAGTATACAAATAAAGATAATAAAATTTTTTTTATATATTAAGGTTTCAAAAAGTTATCAAAGCATGTCAAAGAAGGTCTTGATGTACTGTGTAGACTCATCCAAATTCTCTGGCAATATTTCACAACTTGATTCCTGGAACAGAGTGCAATGGGTACCTTCTCTTGAATTTGCCATAACTTCTCAATGAAAAGTTCAAGATCAAAATTCCATTTTTCTAGTAGGTTAAATATCTTGTTTTATATGTAATAGTCCATTATTTTCGGTACTTTACACTGCTGTATCAACCTGATTTTTCTTCAGAAATGGAGTTTTTACCTGAACCGTACGGAACGTGTGTTGCCGAAGGACGGACAATTGGAAGTATATAGATGGCGACCTATACCGAGTCAAAGTGTTTAATGGAATGTAAAACTGACTCATTGATTCGAGCATGTCACTGTCGCACATTTTTCTGCCGGCAAGTAAACTTCATATGTGTTTCTCAGAGCCGCTTTGAGACTTGGGGCGAGGTGTGTCTCTCTGATGTTATTTTTTTATTTATGGCCTTACCTACAATACCCTAATTCCTGAGGCCCAAAGAAAAAAAGGATTTGTTACCTGTAGAACTTTGAAAGGGTACATATGGGAACTCTTGCCCATTGTCCATTGATCTCAACTAGAATGGAAGTCCATAAGCGTCTCATGAGTATCATTTTTTAACTCAGTTTTGGATCCGAGATATGTTTACAGTACATGTATCATTTCGGTGCATATTATAGTTGTCTTAGAACGTATCTTTTTAAAAATAAATGCAATCTTTGGATTCCTTAGATATTTTGACATTTGATTGCTGTTAATATTCGAGTGCATATTTATGATAGCGCTCATAATATGATTTTTGTTTCAATCGATTTTTTGATAACTGGAATTTGTTGATGTTTGTAGTGATGTAAAATTCTGTCCATAATCGCGAGCTTTACATGAACATATCTACCAAATGATAAAATGTGTGATACCAATCGTATTAATTCGCTTGTTACCAGGTTTGTCGCTCATATTTCGATCGCATTAACGATATCTTATGCGGCTAGGAGGCATGAATATTAAAAGTGAAGCTAGTTAGTTTTTCCGGATATGAAAGTTTGGTACACAGATAGAAAAAAATGCATAACTTATGTGAAAATAGAATCTATCATAGTATATAAATATACTTAATATACTGTAAAATTTACGCTACCTGCACTTTCCTGGTGGAACCGAAATAAACACGCAGAAACATATAAGAAAAGGGAGAAAATTACAATGAGGGGGAAAGAAAATCGGGGAATCGGCGACATATGAATCTCTAAGCGTATACTATCTTGACCCACAGGTGATTCCCTTACTGCATCCCGTATTTGGCAGAATGTTTTTCTCGAAAACCGTCATAATGCAATTAAATGACACATCTCAACACTGCGACGGTTTGCAACTAGATTTCTGCTCCACCTTATAGTGGCTTTTGTTTCTTTCCTTAATTTCGTTTATAATTTAGTGCATATTATAATATAAAATTTATTTACAGTAATGCATGATTATACTCCCGCATTCCTTTTAACATTTATCTTCAGCCGTTTTCAATGGGCACAAGGTGATCGATGAAGCATGTGGCGATGAACCCCTGTAAGGAACAATTTAACAACCTCTTGGTGTCTCAATCAACTTTCCCCTCGTACAGTGTTGCTCTTTCTTTCGCTATAAATGGAGATATAACTTTCAAGAAAATTGCTTTTGCCGACGCTGTAACGTAAGTTATGACCGTTGCCAAAATATTAATCACAGTTATAATGCTACGATGATGGTGATGATAACGTTAAATCTAAAACGTAATCCCGAAAATCAAAATCAATGATGCGCAACATACAAGAAAGTGTAACCTTGATATCTGTAGGTTTGAATTTCCAGATAAAAGGCTTTCTAGCTAAAAGATAATAAGTATCTTTCTGTGCAAGCAAGTGGAGATTTTCGAAATTGCATTATTCATTCCCTTGTAGGCCGGGAGGTTGACAGCAATTTTATCCATTAGAGCAATAATACATCTTATTTTTCTTGTTGTATATGAAAGCAT
Organism: Ophioderma brevispina; assembly: GCA_023653785.1. NCBI lineage: Eukaryota > Metazoa > Echinodermata > Ophiuroidea > Amphilepidida > Ophiodermatidae > Ophioderma > Ophioderma brevispina. The sequence continues at coordinate 41,147 of JAMKCH010002794.1, forward strand.
ATCCTCTTTATTGTTTGTTTGATCTGATTCTCCCCAAAGAAAAACTCTACAAAATAAGCAAAGCTACGTCAAACCTCACTGGCAAAAAAAATAAAGAAATGGTGGTGACCGCTCTATTCTGTCAAATTAATTAATACAAATATTGTAAAATTTTGCGTTTTTGTTTGCATGTCGTCATTGTATACACCTCACAAAAAGTATCTCCGGCATGTTTTTTTCGATGATAATTGTGCCAACTTCGACCATTTGTTAAGTTTTCGAAATAATACTTCTGTTGCTATGTCTTGCTCTTTCAATTTAATACCTTGCTTTTAAAAAACGTGTAGAAATGGCTGAGATAGAACGCCCGAAGACCAACCCCAAACCAAAAGTTGCATTTTTTGGATTTTTTCGCAATGGCATTGCAGTGTACTGACACGAACACGCGGACCACAATCAATATTGCAAGTAGGCTTTCTCCTCGCTCATTCAGTCGGAAAACCTCTTTGTGTAAAATCAATAACACGTATGATTGCGTTGTACCATCCATTGACTAATTTCACATTGAAAAATCCAAAAACTGCAACTTTTGGTTGGGGGGTTTGCGTCTTTCGGGCACTCTATCTCAGCCATTTTTGCACGCTTTCTTTTCTTTCAGCGAGGTGTTAACAAGAGCAAGACATAGGCAACAAATGTATATTTCGAAAACTTTCAAAATGGTCGACTTTGGCACAATACTCGTCAAACACCATCCGAGATACTTGTTTGTGCCAGGTGTAGATCTTGGTACACTGCACAGCTTCCCCAACTTTAACGATAACTTGTGGAGTTCCACAAGGGTCTATCTTGGGTCCTCTACTTTTTACTTTATATTAATGATCTTCCTCTTTGCTCCAAATCCCTCCATTTTATCTTTTTAAACATAGTAGGTCCCATACGATGACCTTAGTATTTAAATAGTTACATTCACAATACGATAATTAATAAGTCAATACCACCAAATTCGTTGGTATTCTAATTGATGGTAACCTATCTTGGAATTCAACATAAACGAACTCACATACAAGATAATCGCGAAATGTAAAGGTACATCCGGAATACGACGTCCTTACCTGCCTCAGAAATCCCTCCATATCCCATATTACACCTTCATAGTCCCCTTATTTAAGTTCTGCGCTATTGTATGGGGGGATTAAACAACTCGCATCTGCATTCCCTTTTTTCTTGTTCAAAAAGGCCATTCGCATCTGTACAAATTCTCTTTGGCACATACAGACCTCCTTATGTCATTTCTTAATACTCTTAAAGTTCAAGACATACATTAATCAGCTTGGTTCTTCATGTATAATTTCATAGGCAATTTCTTCCATCAGACCTATTAAATAACAACTGTTTTTAAAACTACTGCCGAAGTTCATTCCTACAAACCCGCCAATCAATTATCTTCACATTTGACCCAACAAAACCCCAATAAAATTGCCAAAAACACAATCAAAACGCAGGCACACTTATCTAGAACGACATTAATTCAGAGATAAAAACATCCCCGCTCTACTTCCTTGAGGTACATGATATCTATTTTGTTGTTCGTGTATGATGATAAAAACTTGACTTGAAACTTGACTTGATTAATACCGCGCTGGTCTGTAACTTAGCATATTAGGAATTTGTATAAAAATAGCAGACAATGTCGCTGCAGTTGTACTTCCTGCCCACAGTTATTGGATGACGGTATAACAAAATATTTAAACATAATAAAATCATTAGAATAGATTTCATTTTGTGCCAAAGGTAGCTTTTTGGCTAAAATTTTACCTAGTTACTGTCCCAAAAGATATGAAAGTTGAAAGGTCATATGGGCGTACCGCAGGAACAGGCCCGTACGCAGGGGGGGGGGGGGGGTGGCGGGGGCGGGTGCACCCCCCCCCCCCCCAAATTCGACGAAAGGGGAAAAAGGTCAACTTTTTGCTGAAATTTTTTGATATAAAAGTCCAAAAAAAATATTTTTGACAGAAAGCCCACTTTTTGGGCATAAAATGTTCAAAAAGCCCCCAAAAAAGGACCATTTTGAGGAGTTAGGTTCTACTTTTATACCAAAAAGGTCCACTTTTTTCGAAAAAAAAGGTCCACTTTTTTGGAAGTTCCCGCACCCCCCCCCCCCCCAAATAAAATCCTCGTACGGCCCTGCGCAGGAATATAACATCGTTTCGTGTTGGTGATTTAGGTATTGACGTAAGGCTAATTACATCCGCCTAATTCCATGAAGCCTAATGAAACATAATTACGGCGGTCCGGTAAGTATTTTCCACGGTGTAGTCTGTTCTGCGCGAGAGATTAACGTTACCAGTCCGTCATAGTGAATATATGCAAATGAACACTAAATCTCAAATATCTCCGGAATACAAGGGGTTCTATGATGATTTTTGCATCAGAGGGTCCGTTAGTATGTTTTGTTTTGAATATGTACCGTAATTGGGTCTGCACCTATAGAACCTAGCGAGAAAACTGAACGTTTTTGTCGGGTACATTGGTGCTCGCAGACACAGAAAAGTGAACACGCAATCGCTACGGGCCGCATCCCTTTTTCCCACAATGCCTTTCGGTATTATTCAAGTCTTGAGAATTTTTAAACGCTGGTTTCAATTTACGCCAACTTTTTTTTTTTCAAATTAGAAACAGGACAGCCGTAGCCAAAATGTTGTATACTACACGCATAACTATTTCAGCGCTATACCCTATAGCCTCGCCTGCAAGGTCTCGGTTTATTCCGTGCGGTGTCCATGGTAGCTCTCTCATGGGGGACTCAAATTTCGTTACACACCGGTGTGAAAGCAGATATAGTCCGGTGGGAGCCATAGTCCGGGCTCCATAGACGACAGAGGAATAAAGCGTTAAACTAATACTGCAGCATGGACCTAGTAGAGAGAAGGACCAACAACACACTAGTTTCAAAGACCCTATCACGTTGCCGCCTTTTGTTATTAAAGGTCCATGGCCCGATCGCTAATAGCCTCGTCCCTAGAAGCCCAGATTTTACCGGAAGTGGTCAACATTTTGGTATCAGAAGAAAGCTACTATTTTTCTCATTTACCCTGTGAAATCTTAGGGCTAAATGATGTTTGGTTTGAAAGTTATGAGCAAAAATGTGCTCCATTTTGGTCGACCAATATTCATTTTACACAGTGCTCTATATGGGCTTTCAAAATCACGTTTTAGCTCTCGCATCAAAACGGATTGAAATATCGACGCAAAAATTTACAGAGGGGGGTTTTAGAGTGAAGGCCAATCTATCAACATGAAAACTTCATATCCTTAAATCGGGCCATCCTCCTTTAAATCCCCATTATCCCATTTACCGGCTGACTGCCAGTGACTGGCCTTCGCTCTTCGAGGGATACTGGGAAAGTTCAGCCCGCCTCAAATAGCATGATGTAAATCATGATGGCAATGAAGAAATTGAAAGATCAGGAAAAATTTTGTTCTGAAATTAATGGAAAACGTCCCAATAGCATGCCATTTCACATTTAAACTATTGCTTATTAACCATTGTCTACCTTAGGGCAATTTTTATAACAACACACCGGAAGGGGGTACCACCCCTTGAATTTCTTTATTGAACATCCAATTCCTACAAATTTTTGGTACCTACAGTATAGCTAAGAGTTTATTCTTTCCATTGGTATTAAAATATGTAGAAACCATGATGGCGTCATTATGACGCATAAGGTAATAAAGTCTGAAAATACTGCATATAGGAAGAAACATTGATATTTGCAAATTTACTGGCTCATAATGATATTGTAACACAAACATTTTCCATCATGTATAGATATTATGACGTCATTATGACATGTTAGTATGTTGGAACTCATTTTGGTATCAAAGGAAGGACCTGCTATCTATTGCAACTAAAATCAATGTCTGTGATGTTCCTGTATCGTACAAGGCTTTTTGGTATTTCCCTCCCGAAGGGGGGGTGGTGATTGCCACCCCCTATCCATCACTTTGGGATCACCCTTTACCTTCCTATACCCCGGTAGGGTTTTTGGGGGGGGCATGAAACGGGGCATAAAATGTCAATTGGCAATTACATTAACTCATTTGACACCGGAAAATGGGGTTTAGTAGGGCGAAAAGAATAGAAGAGAGCGGTAACCCCCCCCCCCCCACACACACACACACCTTCGGAAGACGAGGGTTAATTAATTTATAATTTGTACATTTAATTAGGTATAAAGTATGACTTACACAATCATATTTCAGATGAAACTGACATTGGAATTTTCAGTTCGACATGGTATCGGCTATCAAACAGCCACAACGGTAACAAATTAACATAACCGGAAGTTAAAATATTACAATTTGGTGGGGTTTTCGAGGTAGAATTACACGTATGGGCGCCCTTGGCCACCATTTCCGAAGTTTGCTTGTTACAAGGTACCTTGAACTTACATAACGCCGTTTCTCAAGAGTCGGAAGTGATCGGAACATTTTCATATTATTTTCACAAGATTTTTAACAATTACGGGTCACAAAATCACCCAAAAATGCAAGATTTTATTCTACAGTCGTAGCTCCACAAATTGATGGTTTTCGGTATTTTCTGAAATAATTTCTCCTCTATTTGGTGACAACAACTTACCCAAAAAACATGGAAATTGAATGTATTATGCACTTTCCAAAACCCCTACAGTCAGGGGTTACAACATCCGGTTAAATTACAAAGTTTTGTGGACAGATTTTTCCTTAGTAAAGACCGTAGTCACTACATCGATCGCGGCAAAGAGATATAGATCACAGACGGCCTCGGTGGTATGCACATGAATACAATTCGAGTGCCTAGCTTTTGTCGAGATGAATGGGTAATTGAATTAGGTAAGTGGGTGGTTTTCGCGTTGTTTGGTCCCTTCTCTACTAGGTCAATGGTTGCAGGAAGAGTAAACTGAATCGAGCCCCTATTCCTTACCGTTGTACGTGGACTATGAGTCTGCCTGTCTGCCGCATGGAAAGAGTTAAGGAACATTTGTATTACAGTGCTCATAGACAATTTTATTAAGAAAATCAGGAGTACTATTATTACAGAATTACCCATTAAACTAAACACAGTCTATGTCAGTATTTATAAATGTTTACTACTGTCTGTTCAATAACTTAGATGTCCGGTTTTTATTAATTATTTCCAAAAAAAGTATACATTTTGAAATAAATCAAGAAAAGAAAGTTGTTGGGTATTTTTGGACATAAGACGTTTTTTACATGACAAAAGGCATGGGACATTTCAAACCTTCAAATCTATTTAAATCTGAGTATTTCACCCTCGTTTTGAAAATGAGCGAATAAAGGTTTGTACCATTAAAATTACGTTTTGTGGAAGGTTCTATTGACTCACCTTGTAGGTAGTAAAAGTTGTTGTCGGAGGAGACGATTCACGATCAATAGGCCTATTGTACGCCACCTTTGACTGGTATGAAACGAATAATGCCAACTTTGTTTTTAAAAATCATGAATTGTTGTTATTTGCAGTGAACTTGTGCAATACAAACTAGATATCCAAGGTTCCACACAGCATTAAACTGAATGGACGGCATTACAGGAGAGCTATGTGATCCTTTTGTTCGTACCAATTGAACACAACAGACAGGACATCTATCAAAGTATTTCAACTATTCATTTATATGCCCATGCATTAGTGCACGCGCAAACACCTGAAATCAAAGCAAGGTCATGAATCACTAATTATCCGTAACATGCTTCGAAGCACCCCTAGTTCGTAAATGAGTCTGCCACAAAAGTTTCAGAGTCAAAAGTCAATATTCAACTGGACCCAGTTTGTTTGTCGTTTGCCAATAAAAATCAGCGTAAATTGAATAAAAATCCAAAGAAGAAGTAAGTTTTCAAGTTGGAATCCAATGATCTTGTTGGGGATCCAATGAAGAATAACACCTTTCTTTCATGATATCGTTTGCAAACGCGCATTTTTTAAAATAATTAATAAAAACCGGACATCTAAGTTATTGAACAGACAATAGTTTACTCATTGGATACAAATGAGATATGATAATAATTCATAACGCTTTTGCAGTAAACAATGGTAAATGCGTTGTACAGGGTGAAACAATAAAACCCTAGATTTCATGGAAGATTTTTTTTGTGACTGCTTAAACCGTTAAACGTTATTTTTGCTTAAAAGGTTGCCTTTGGTTGTTTACAGAAATAAACAAGCTTTAAGAGATTTGTATTTTTGGGGGGGGGGGGGGTGGGGGGGGGGGGGGTGTCCTTTCGAGGGGTCAAAAATATGTCTACAAATCGGTTTGGCCAATTTTTAGTCATACAATGCCGGAGAGACTGACATTTTTTTTGGTATTGATTTCTTCTTGACAAAACATATCATTTGAACCGAACGGCAGAACGTTCGAAATCAGTCCCGTGTCAATATCTCAGTTCAAGAACATAATAAAATTGCTCAGAGATTTTTGGTTTACATCTCCATTGCTCAAATACAGTATAAATTGTCAGAAGAACTAAGCTGAAGTTTTCTGTAAATAAATTGGAATTAAAACTTAAACTTAAATTGCACTTGCTTTTCAAGATGAATACGAAGTTTCGTTGGAGGTTAAAACGATGAATACTTACTGATCAAAAGCAAACTGGTTTTACACCATCTTGACTTTCTTATCTGGGACATTGAACTTTTTTTTCACTCAGCCTTTTCTTGGGGATATCAATTTTATAATCCTGCAACTTTTCTTCCACCTTCTATTATTTGACAATTATTTGGCGTTAAATGATTTTTACCAAAAAGCACTGCTGAAGACCATTTTACTCTAGTTAAACGATGCATCTTTGTGTGGCCCAAAATGGCCAAACAGGATTTTTAGTCTCTTAAAATAGGCATAACTTCTTCCTCCTAAGTGCAGATGACACCAAATAAAACGTTTTCTGAAAGTTTGTTTGTCCATCTTCATATCAGAATAATTCTTAACTATCTTAATTATTTTGTTTCTGCATGTACTTTTTGTTTTGTTTCTGTTTTTTGACTCACACTGTATAAAGGCAATACGGAAGAAATGTTATGATACCTTGTTTGTTTTTATACCATGCATATGTGTTTGTTTGTTCCTTATTGTTTTGTCCACATAGGTCAAGTGCCACGCAAAGAATAGGTGAAGTGAACTGGTATCTTGGCATATTCGTCGGACATTGGTATCCTGCATTAACCAACGACAACGGCAAAAATCTAAGTACAACCTTTCCGCACGCAATTAACGCAATCGTAACAAATATGGCAGAAATCATTCAATCCTTGCATTATGATTTGTATTTTCAATTGAGTGAAGACATCTATGAAGAGGTGGCATACGGGTGGAATGCTTCTTATGGATCGAAGAAATATTACGAAGTAGCGGATATATATGCAAATAGATATTTAAATTCTGGAGCATTTAAACGTAACTTTGCCAAAGGTCTTGTTGGTGCGTATGATTCTGAAACACAGAATGTGACATTTGACGAGTTTGTCGACTCCACCTATGTAGAGTTTTCAATCGAAATCGACTTTCATTTGAAATTTCCCCTCATGTATTCAGACGTCCACGACATTTTGGTGACCTATGCGAAGGAGATATATGCCGACACGAATTTGGAGGGGTTAACAACAAGATACCTGCGGTAGAGTATACTAACGATTACAGTACTAATCTTAGCTATATTGAATTGCAAATAAATGTCTCCAAGCAGGGGCGGCGCCAGGGGGTGGCAGGGGGCGGCCGCCCCTCCCCCCGAGAATTTCAAAATTCAGGAAAATCAGGGGGTTTTAAGCAATAAATTGCGTAAAAATTAAAGGTTTTAACCTATATGAGTTAATTTTGTGATGTTTCGCCCCTCCTATGATTTTACCCTGGCGCCGCCCCTGTCTCCAAGGGAAAAAACTTGAGAAAACCATACTTAGAATCAGTGAATTGTATATCCAATTCAGTCACATCATAAGCTTTTGCATATATTTATTAAATATTTCAGTAAAAGTCCGGAATAGAAGGACAGCATTTCTATGTAGTATTTCTATTTTATTGCTGGGTCTTCTCAATGCAGTAGAAGGCTTTTGAAGTTTTGACTTATATGTAGGCAATGTTGAGCTTTGTAATTTGGGTATGCATTAGAACAACATGGCATTGTATGAAGAATTTCGGAGATTCCAATGCCTGGATAACTGCTTACATATCGAGTGATGTGATATATTTTGATTACATGTTCAGCACAGTGAGCCGATGTAAAAACACTGTTCAGATTGTAAAATCTGCTAACCCTAAACATTATAATTGTCATGATTATATAAGGCATCTCCATTGTCAACTCCTCTATCCGCCTGTATATCTAAAAGCTGATTGACAAGCACCCACAGGGCTCTACTATTGGGGTTGACCCAAGGCTTCCTCTTAGCCCCATTATGGGACGCATAACCTTATAAACAAAAGTCAGACGTCATTAGCTGAATAGATGCTGTAGTCAGAAGTAATGACCCCATATGGTTTAAACGGTAATAGAAAGGTTTATATAACACTATACTAAGTAGATCCTTGAAATTTGATTGGAGGATTATAGGTCACGTGTCATTCAATAAACAATATATTGAATGCTTACCATGCATTTTGTTCCATTCGCCGCGCATTTTTGTTCCATAGTTTTCGTTCTATTGCACGCCTCATGCGTCTTCACAAAACGCAGGTCACCTAATACACGCACTTTACGGAACTTCGCCGTGGCTATGATGCAATACTATGATATGATCAGAGCTGCGGTCCAGCAGCGAGTCTCGGAACTGGCCTAACTTTGCATGAAGAACAATGGGGCACGATCTTATTTCAGTTTCTGCCGACAAAGATATGTTTTCAGCAGGTTCTACGAATTTCCGGCCATGGAGGTTTTTTTTGGATCAAGTTTAATGAGGTGAATATAATAAGTAATAGAACGTAAACGTAAGTCAACATGTAGGCCTAGCCGGGCTAAAGCTAGGCCCTGGCCTGGGTCCTGCCGCTTTGCTAGCCTTGCATGGCCGTAGGCTAGGGCCTAGCCTAGGCGCTTAGCGTAGTCAAGCTAGTCTGCGGTCAATGCCAAGGATCTACTCAGGTGTTATATAAAACAAATAATGAATGTTTGTCATTCGTGCAATGGAAATAATTATTATTAACGCCTCGTTGAATGGAACATTTCATCTTTCAACTCATGAAAATATTCTTACCATTGCACTCATATTATTTGTATAATGTTATTGTACATTTGCAAATTTGTGCAGATTAAAATAATAATTCTTTCCATTTGAATAATGAAAAGATATAACTAATGACGTTTGTTATAAGAAACATTTGCTTATTTTCAGGGATAATTTGGTGCATGCAGACATTTTCTATGGTGACCTGAAAGTGGAGAAGATTACTGAGCAGCCAGACTACGAATTCTTTCAGTTCGTTTGTAAGTGATACAATTTATCTCACAATCTCCATGATACACTACGACTCTCACTGATTTCCAACGAACCTGGGCTTATGTAACGGGGGAGATCAAGGCCTCTGGACGGTTCCCGGTTAACTATTTGGTACAAACACGCTTATTTTTGCTGATTACCAATAATAAAAACGAGCGAGGTGGCGGACGCTATTTCCCACCTACCGAGATCAAAGTTCCATACTAGCACCTAACCCGGACTTTGGGCTACTTCTAGCCCAGATTCGCTTCAGCAGTTCCATTGCGCAGTGAAGTTGAACCATTGCTGAAAGCTAGCGAGACAGCAATTCTGACCGGAGTGTGCTCTAGATTTCTAGCCATAATGTCTCGCCTCGAGGTCGTTTTTCAATGAAACTGTACCTGATATCGGCTGGTCTACCCACAGCTTGGTAGCATGCGAGGCCCACACAATTGACTGGCATGGATCCTGGTTAAGGGTTTTAAATAATTAAAACATATTAGAAATGTGCACACTCGTTGTAACAACTACGAACATACTACAGCTCACGCTATTTTGAAAGCAATATTGAAAATCTGCAAGAAAACATCGTGCCGGTTGTTTACCACGGTAAACTTTCTGAACAAACCACACGGCTGACGATGTTCTTGGATGTCTAAGGACTATTTTATTACCGAGGGTCGACTAGCGAAATCAACGAGAAAGTGCAATTTTTTTAAGTATTACATATTGGGTGGGAGCATTTCAGCATCCGCCAGCGAACTCGTTGATTCAAGATGCCTGTCGGACTCTAGCATTTTATTCATCAATCTATATGGGAGATATCCTGTTAGCCTTAGAAGTCTTCGTTGACCAGTGAATTATGGGGGAATGTATATGAAGGGGGTGGGTTGTAGCAGAGTTTGATCAGTAGTCAAAAGGCAGACCCAATGAATTGTTAATTAATAATGTAAAACAAGCTTTATCGCACACATGCATGGACATTGTCGCGATTGTGTGCGATAAGTTTGTCCATTGGACATGCGAATAACGACGTGTGTGGAACGAGAGTTGTCCAAAAATTTAATTCAATAAACCTAGTTCGTTCGTTCGTTCGTTCGTGTAAGTCCAGAATCACAGTGGAAGATCCACGTTTAACCAGCTGATAGTTTCATCGTCCAGGTTGATCAGGCCTGGGATTCCTCTTGGGGACTTGTAGACCTCACAGTCATCTGTGATGTAGCTAATGGTTTGTGGCTCTCCACAATCGCAGTTTGGTGAAAGTTCCGCACCGATCTTATTATGGAAGTACTTTGTACGGCCAGTGCCAGTTCTGAGCCTGTTAAAGTTGACCCCTGCTTTCTTATCAAGGTCACAGCCTTGGGCTTTGAAGGAATGGCTGGAAGCGTGAGAAACTGTGTTTTTAGACATACCCTTACTGGGAATTCTAGGTTTGTCATTTCCTATAAAACTCTAAGGAATGAATGCCTTTATTTTCTTGATAGGTGACTGGGGCGGCGCACTTGGACTTTTCTTTGGGGCGAGTCTTCACAGTCGTTGAACACAGTGGGACTTTTGTTTGTGGCCGGTTCTCGTAGCAAACACGATAGTGAATACAGTATGACGAAAAGTTTACAACTTATGAGTAACTAATTCGAGTACGCGTGAATTCAACCTAAGACATCAACACGTACAATAATGATATAGCATTGGTCGTATCATGCATATCATCTTGCAATAAGACATGAATCTCTGTGTAGTTTCATATCCTGAATTTAGGTCCAGGCTACAGACCATGTGACCTTGTTTTATAAATCTATAAAAGTTTTTCAACGTTTCTAGACCAGTTTTAACTGATGAATCTGAATCCGATGGATGCCAGACGAGAAAACTTAGCATTTTCAAAAGAAACGCAAAAAAATCAAAATGGCCACCAAACACTAAAAACTCATATGTTAATTACTCCAAAGTTGTAATGGTTGACTTGTCCATCAAACCACCATTGTGAACAATAAAAGTAAGATTCATTAACCGATTAATAGATTTAATTAATTAGATTAATAGGGCCGCCAATACAACAAAGCATTGATATTTATTACTTTTGACCGTCGAATGGTAACTTGGTATATATATCAAGGCTTTAGCAATCAATATATTAATATAAACCAGTAGGAATAGCTTTCAACAATTTGGTAATCAATCAAATCAATAAACCATTCAAGATGGCTCCAAAATGGCAAAATTCAGTACTACATATATCCAAGAGCTGCCATGTTCGAGTATATCACATAACTCATTCAGAGCCATTTAAATATCATAACATAATCAAAGTGATTGAGATCTGCAAGATGGCATCCTAGATAGGCGTTCAATATGCTGCAAATGTCAATCAGTAAAGGTCAGTAATTCATTCACGCTATAGGCTGAAGATACATATTTTGTGGTTTTTAGTTATATTATCATTTCTAAAAATCCCAGTAAGGCTATCGTAAGTGTCTTTGGGTCGTTATTCATCAAATATACCAATATGGATGCCAATGGAGGCCCAAAACCTGCAAAAAAACAAAGAAACATATAATTCTAGACTATTGTTGATCGGAATTTTCGCCGCTTTGTAAATGCCATTTCAGCCATATTGGATGCCCATCTTGGATGGCATCTTACATGCATCTTGGATGGCATCTTACATGATCATGAAATGTAGATTTCATGATCATGTATAATCTTTTGCGTTATCGTATTTTGACACTATTGTCACAAATCGGTGTATTTGCATTCACGTAACATAAAGCGTTCAGATACAGTCAAACTACTTTCATAGATATAATCATCCCATGGGGTAAGTGCGCTGGTGAGGCGCGGTGTCCGCAACTGTTATATTGCAGAAATGTTGCATACGATTTTTTTTTATTTTCTTCATATAACTATTCACCGACCCCGCCCGGTAGCTTGCCGGTTCCATCCGCTTCTTTTCTGTTTTTTACTACATTGTTCTAAAAAATGAAATATGTTCCAGCCTTCCGAACCGCCGGTCAGTTCCCGGGTGAGTTTGGAAGCCGCTCCTTAGATTTTGCGTATTCTGCTATTGGGAGGCGATCTCTGGCCTGTATCGACGTCTACCTATTCGTATACTACGTACATATAATTTCCAGAGAACTGCAATGAAAAACAGGTTTTGTTATCAAATGGTGCTGTATTGCCACAAAATGTGTTTATCATAAGGCTAATTCAATGCTCCTGATTAAAAACGAATATAAATGAAAACCCTTCACACAGAGACAACGCATAATTAATAATCTTGATCCAGATGCTCCTGCCTTTTGTAGCATATGCTAATATACTCCCCGCCTAAAAAATCCGAACGATGTTGAAATGGCCATCAACGTGTTCAAACTTGCTTTCAAATGAACGCGCCAAGCCAGCTGGATAAATCTCTCAAACTTCCACATCTTGCTTCGTTATCAATGCATTACGGACACAGGTCAATAAGCAAACACATTGCGCGAACAACACTCCTGGCATTTATTATTATAATTCACCTACATACCTACATACCTTTTTAATACAGTAATTTATATCATTCGGATTTTTTAGGCGGGGAGTATATATTGTATGAAGATAAGGGGATCATTTAATTTAAAACGATGTATTATCAGTCTTGCGAAAATGGTATTGTAGTGCATATTTTAAAAAATCAACGCATATGTCCTTATTTCTTAGTAATGGTAGCTTCAAATTTTCCGTCTCTTATTTGAATTTAATCTAGGTGAGTATCATTGAAGACACAATGCATTCATATAAATTTGAATTCTCACTATATGGTTTTCGAGCGATGAGACCCAGAAAATCGTATTTCCAATAGCTCCTTTGTGTGATGTTGTCCACTAGCAAATCCTAGAGGAAAGAAATTATTCCACTTGTGCCCAACATTACATTCCATCCCTTGTTAGCCCCGGAACTAGCAGACATTTGTAACACATCTCAAGTACAAAAGGTTTGAGTGATTAAATATGTAGAGAGACTGACAGGAACCCCTGAAACATAATTCTTAAGTGCCCCCAAATGGTGCCTTAAGGAGAGGGGGAAAGATAAAGTTTGTACAGGGGTCAAATTTTTAAATTGATCCAATCGTGCTAAAAAGTATACCATGTTATTTGTCTAACCACAAGGATTCAGGAAAGGTATAGTTTGTACTATCTACAACGTAAAGTTTAAGAGTTATAGACTAAAAACAGCAAAAATCAATAACAAGGATAAATTTCAGTTGTACAGGTGTCAAATTTTTGAGTTGCTCCGATTTGGATAAAAAATGGTGCAAATTTTGGGTGGAGCTCATAGGATCAAAATAAGGAATAGTTTTTGAGTGTCTCTAATGCTTGCAAGGTCAAGCCCCATTGAATGCAATGGACGTTGACCTTCTTTGCCCCCCCCCCCCCTACACCGGTAACTACATATTTCTAGTGGCAGCGGAATAAATGTAAAGCGCTTTGATACATTGTGAAAGGCGCTATATAAATGTCGACATTTATTTTATTTATTTATTTAGCTCGAACGTTTGGGAAATGTGCGTAACTCTCAAAAAGGCCACCAAAATTCCAGAAATAGATTAAAGTTAAAAACAGCTATCTAAGAGTAAAAAATGATATCAATTAATTATTATCAAAATAAATCAAAGTGCAGATGTTTGAAAATATTTGTTTATATTTTCAAGGATGCTGCACACAGAAAACAAGTGAGTAACTTGCGTAAAAGTTAGTCAATTTGTCCGTATAGATGATGTGACATTTGTTTATGTTTATGGCGCCCCCTGTTGGTGTAAGAGAGAAACTGGCAGGCAAAAGCACCTGTTTTTTGCTGTAACTTTTGTTTCGAATTAAATAATACTATACTGTCGTATTCAAGCATAATAAGCTAATGCTACAGCTGCAGTTGTGACCAATTTAGATCAGGTAAAATTCTGCAAGTAATTTAAACCCAAATTTTATGATGGTCTGTCACAGACACTACTGTAATATTTAGGCCTGCAGAAAACAACAGAGGGCGGCCTGAATGTCAACAAGTGACGTCATAGGTCACATAATCTATAGTGAACACTTACCTCAAAATGAGTCACCTTGACTTTAGATAAGTGTGTCACTAGGCGAACAAGTGGACTCACTTTTTCTGTGGTGCGAAACAAGATTTTTTTGGTAGAACCTCTGAGAAATTTGGGGAAAACTCTATAGAGGGCGTTTTTCAAAAATGCTTCCAAAATCAGGCGGTGGCGGCCAAGCTTCATTTATTATAGCAACTACCAAAATGTCAAAAGAAATTACAGCAATACGGAGTGCAAACCACAAACAAATTTGGGTGCTATGATGTGGGTCTGTCATTGGTGTTCCCATGACCCAAATACGACCTCGTCCTCAGTTAGTTATTCATACAAAAAAAATCAGAAATAACCTTCCAGTGGAGTTGATTCTCAACTCCAACGGTTTTGGAATAAGAAAATATTCCTTGGCAAGGATAAAACAAATCAGAATTTTTCGTCAAGATTTCACTTTTACGTGGTTTTAAACAAATGGCGACGTCTGAAATTGGGAATTCTTGGCCGCCCTCCCTCTGCCACAAACTTCAGAAAAAACCACATATTAAAGTATTAAACAGTGAGAATCCGAGCAAAAAAATGGAATCATTTTGGGTTGTTTCTTAATGATATTTATTGGGTATGTAATGCTATTTCAAATCATATGGATTTTCATAAATGACACTAGAAGGGCGCTTTTTCAAAATGGCTGTCAATTGGTCACATCAAGTTTTTTTTTTTAACATTTCAGATTTTAATATAGTACCTTTAGATTATGTAATACATGAAAATTATAGCTATTTTTAGCATAAATCGCTGAAGGAGGGCAATAATATAGAAAATGTATCTCCCTTCAATTAGGCCGAAATCCAAATATGTATTAGGGAGATGACCCGATTTAATTATATAAAATGTACTATATTAAATTCTGAAATGTAGAAAAAGACATTTATATTAAATTTTGTGAGCCTTTTCGAACAAGTACACTCCTAAATATACAATAAAAAATTTAAGAAATACCTCAAAATTGATATCATGTTTACTCTTAGATGGCTATATTTAGCTTAATAAGTCATTTCTGTAATTTTGGTGGCCCTTTTGCAAAATGCCCTCTAGCGAGATTTCCCCACATTTTACAGAGGTCGGACATAAAAAATCTGAGCATCCTTGAAAATATAAACGAATACCTTCAAATATCTTCACTTTGATTTATACTTGCATTTCTCAATAATGCATTGATAACGGGCCCACAAAAAAGGCTATTATATGGAATTTTGGTTGCCATTTTGAAAAACAAATACTCTCTAGTGGTACTTATCATATCATTCAATTGCTAGAATAGCGGAATACAATAAGACACCCAAAATTGATTTCATTTTGAATCTTAGATAGCTATATAAAGACTATAGAGGCTCACGCATCATACACTGCAAACAAACTAGTACACGAGATCATTACTGATGCTTAATTCGCATTTCTTAACATTTTTAAATAATTAAATACAAGGAAGAAACACGCATCGCGTACTAGAACAATTATAACATAACATGCACAGGCACACACATCTGAGAAAAAATCTCGGACGTATGCACCTGTATGGGGACTCGAACCCCGGACCTCTCGCTTTCTTGACGAGTGCTCTACCATTGAGCTATACAGACCGTCCCTGATAGACAGAGATTCGGTATGATACTCATGGATAAGCGGTCGGGGTAAACAACACACACAACACAACAGTGTACGAGATCGGAGTCGATGCTTACCCGCAAGCCTTAGATAGCTGTTTTTATTTTTAATGTCATTTTCTGGAATTTTGGCAGCCATTTTGAAAAAGCACCCTCTAGGGGCATTTATCATAAATAGTATTAAGAAATAACCCCAAAATGATTTCATTTTGATTCTCAGATAGCAGTTAATATATTTTAATATGCGGTTTTCTGGAAATTTGGCGGCCATTTGGCGGCCAATCAAGATTTCCCCACATTTTATGTTTTTTTTTGTAACTTCCTGTAAAAGGCGCATTATAAACGTTTATTATTATTATTATTATTATTTCTCAGAGGTTGGACCAAACCAATCTTGTTCACATCCTTGAAAATATAAACAAATACTTTGAAACATCTGCACTTTAATTTATGCTTGTATTTGAAAATAATTAATTGATATCACTTTTTACTCTTAGATAGCTGTTTTTAGCTTTAATATGTCATTTTCTGGAATTTTGTCGGCTATTTTGAGAGTTATCTACATTTCCCAGACGTTGGACATAAAAATCTTGTTCAACATCCTTGAAAATATAAAACACATATTTAAAAATCTTCACTTTGATTTATATTTGAGTTTGATAATAATTGAAATAGCCCCTAAAAGACTATTATGTGGAATTTTGGCAGCCATTTTGAAAAAAAGCGCCCTCTAGGGGTACTTATCATAAATTATATTTGGAATAGCATTACACAATAAGTAGCATTAAGAAATACACCAAAATTGATTTCATATTAACTATTTGATAGCTGTGTTTAGCTTTAATATGCCATTTTCTGGAATTTTGGCGGCCATTTTGAAAAAGTGCCCTCTTAAGGTACCTATCATAAATTCTAATTTAAATATCATTATTAAATAGAGAGCATTCAGAAATACCCCAAAATTGATTTCATTTGGATTCCCAGATAGCCGTTTGTAGCCTAAATATACCATTTTCTGGAATTTTGGCGGCCATTTTGAAAAACGCCCTCTAGCGAGAGTTCCCCACATTTCCCAGAGGTTGGACCAAAATAATCTTGTTCAGCATCCTTGAAATGTAAACAAATAACTTCAAACATCTTCACTTTGATTTATACTCGTATTCAATAATCATTAATTGTTAACGGTCCCAAAAAGGCTATTACACGGAATTAGGCAGCCATTTTGAAAACAGCGCCCTCTAAGGGTACTTATCATAAATTATAATTATTGGAATAGCATTACATAATAAACATTAAGAAATACCCAAAAATTGATTTCTTATTAACTCTTTGATAGCTGTTTTTGGCATTAATAGGCTATTTTCTGGAATTTTGGCGGCCATTTTGAAAAACGCCCTCTAGCGAGAGTTCCCCACATTTTCCAGAGGTTGGACCCAAAAAATCTTGTTCAGTACCTTTGAAAGTACAAGAAAACACCTTCAAACCTTCTTCCCCAAACTTCTAGAATGGGACTTTAATTTTGAACCTTACTACGTGTGCAGGGAATATGGACAATAGCAAGGTCGTATACCTATTGTATTTGTTAAAGACCATGTAAAATGACCGCGTCCAACAATTTTCGCTGTGAACAATAGTACTTGGGTGACCTGCCGACTATACTCGATTCATCTGATATGTGACCCCGTACCATTCTTGCGGAGGTGAAAAATTTAATGAGGCGCAGGCACTTCTGTTAATCATGTTATTGTGAGGAAATTAGGCCTGAAATACACTATTGTGCGTTTCCATACATGAATGCAATTGTATTTAGTGGCAGGTGAGTGAGTTATATGACCGGAGTGTCCTCCAAGATAATCCGTTGTGGCACGTGCATTTGAATTCTTTCATTTTCCCTCTCCGACTTAATTGAATAGGTCCAAAACTCCAGGGGCGAACGTATCAACGCGAATCGACTATAACTGCTCTATGCATCTCTCCTCCGAACAAAAGATATTTTTGAATATTTCCAAAACTGAGCCTGGCACCAACGTAACCGCTGTGCCACGCGTACTATGCATTATTCTGAAAATGCTGTCGGATACTCGTGTCATCATATCTAGTGGTATAAATGTGAAACACTTGTGTGAATCTCAAACTTGTTACGAAATTGACTCCCAACCTACTGTGGCAGCTACAGTTTGTCTATGAGTTATATTGAGGTGCGTCTATTGCATGCCGATCGTTTGTATTTTAATGAAGAAATTGCTTCCAATGCCATATAACAAGCGATACAAAAATAAATTCTTGAGAAAAAGAAAATAAAATGCAACTCACTCTAGGAGGTTATTCAGGAAAATTACTGTGTTAGCGTGATGTTCGAGTTCGAATCATATTTTACTGAATTTATATAGCCTATAAGCATTATAGTACCGATTATGGATTCCTTATAAGGTCATTATCGAAATCTTTATAGTCATCATTTAATTACATCAGCTTATTATGTTGAATGTAAGCACTCAGGTTTAATGGTTGCATCCATTCCGTAGGTATTAGAATTATGTTAATTGTCAGTAATATGGTCATTTTCTTTAAATGAGGCATTATCAGTTATAAACTGCTACATCTAAAATGTTCAGCATGTCAAAACATCCGTCACTACTATTGGTGACTTATGGGAAATTATTAGCACATTCGCCCAAAATGCCAGCAATAACATATATTTTGACATGATAGTTTGAAACCAGACAATTTCAGCCTTGCAGGTGTAAGAAACTTGTGAGTCCCCCATAAGAGAGTGTCTTAGCTACCATGACAACATACACGGAATAAACCGTGACCTTGTAGACGATGCTACTGGATATTGGCGATGAAATAGGTGATGCAGTCGTTACACAATGGAGAACACCATAGGTAGGACACTACATCACTCCGGCAAGAATATGTAAAAATATTCCACACAAATGTGCCATTACAAAACCTAAAACGAGAAAAAGATTGTGCTATGTTGTTGTTGTTGTTGTTTTTTTTTTTTTTTTTTTTTTTTTTTTTTATTGTGTGTTTTGCGTGACAATGAGTAAAATGAAGCGTAAGAAATAAACCGTCTGATATCGTTCACTTTAACGTCCCTCAAATGTCTTCAATAGTCCTACAAGAAGTAACACTGCATTTCAAAGTCGTGGAGGAATAATTCATTATAATTGTTAAGCAACATTTAAACGTCTACTTCATATAGGTAGAAATACCTGTCAAAAATTATTCATTTCTCATTGGGGTGTGTGAACAATAAAAATAAATACATACATGAATTTGGACAATGGCCTACGGGTATACTTTATAAGACAGTGTGGCACAAGAAAGTTGTTTTTGACCTAAACAAATTGCAACAGAATTTTTTTGTTATCATACTGCTAAATTGTCACAGAATAATGTGTCAAAAATCTAAAAAATCAACAATTGGGAACATGTAAAAAATAGAGGGTAAATTTTGTACAGTGGATAAAAGTTAAAAAGTTATTTTCCAGCCCCGATCAATTGGTACAAGTCACCCCCCCCCCCTTAATTGCCTCATGTGCCTTAATGCACAAAACAAAATCCACTTAAAATGGTACCAAAACAAGTCGGAGGAGCTATTCTAAAAGTCCTTATCAAATGATTCCATGTACATTCGTACACTACAACACAACACATAATTTCCAAAGTGCGCAGTTTGACTCACACTGTAGAACAAAGGAAACGTGTAAGAAATTATGAGTATTATAGTCATGTGAAATTGCAAAGTGCGTGCATATCCAACCTACGGTACAGTAACTCAATTTTGTGGTGATTAGCTCCACACTAATGGGAATATTTCTTGCGACATGGTGATGGTAAAAGCAACTGAATGCATTGGCGTGGCAGGCACTACTTAGCTTATACAATCGCTGTTAGGTTTAGTCGACTAATTGCGTATCTGTAAGAAAGCAAACAAAATAATGCATTATGCGGATATATCACTGCCACAAACATTAATGATACGGTATAATGGTAAAATATAATTAGTAATTATACGGAACGAGACATATATCTGGTATTATAAATTATATATTACATATATCTGATACCTCAACCAAATCACAAAACATGGCCAATTTCTCGATGTCTCAATATTCTCTCCAATCGTCAATGGATAGTGTGAGAACTGCACCTCACAAAAATGATAGAGATATGATGGATTACGATACACGCCATGATGCGAACCATGATTCGAACAAAACAAAGTATAATGCTTACGTTACCAATCAGACGAGGGCTAGTCAGACTGACCCAATTGAAGACAAGCACATAGAGAATGGGGAAGACAAAGAAAGCGGTTGTTCTTCATGTGTGACGAAATACACGCAGGAAACAAGTTTCTCGGGTTTGAAATATATTGGAGGAAACGGCAATTCGTTTAGAAGGTAAGCAAAATAAATATTGTTATGTTAAACACTAGTAATAGTAAATACTAAATGGTATAATTTATTAACTAAAGTTTTACTAAAAGGTTTTTAATGAATAATTATTCAAGCTTTGCTAATGCTTTTATTCATCTTAAATTGAGCCACGAGCGCAATGCAAAGCAGTTGCAAACCAACCCATTTAGTAAACTCAATTCTTATCCTTGTTTGTCATTAGAATTCAATCTTAATACATGTATAAGCATATAAAGTTTTCTTTAGTATGTTTTTAGAGGAAAATGATTCTTATAATGGTTTAGGCGTCTGTTTTGCTTCACAGATAATACCAAATGCTTTTTATGTTTTAAACCTTTAATCAACATTCAAACGATTGAGGAATGTTAATGCTATTTTCTTCTTACTTTTTACTCTGCTTTTTAAACAAATTAAAGACACTATCAGTGATTTGAAAAATATTTTAAATTTGCAGGAATAGCTTCAAAGTGAAGGATGAGTCTGTAGAATTCTCATAAGTTAGCTTTTCCAGCTGTAGAATTGACAGAAAAGGAAGAAAACGGCAGTGTTCCAAGATATGATTCTCCATTCAATTACGTGTTGTAGTAAGTGTCCGAACGGACAGTAATGACTAAAATCTCCGATTCTGTCCTTATTAGGTTGCTTCTGGTCTGATCATTTGCAGGGTATGTTAGGCTACCTGTACTTGTTACATACATGCAAAAATCTGATTTTTGATGATTTTTTCGATTTGCTGATTTAGCAAATCACTGATAGTGTCTTTAATGTCCATTACCAAAATTAAGGTCCATTACCAAAATTATGGTCCATGTTCCTATTGCAACAAGCCTAGTTCCCAGGATCTAGGATTTTATCGAAGTGGTTGAATGTTGGTTCATCCTCTATGTAAGACCTCATGAAATTAGCCTAGCATGAAATCTTCTATAAGAGGATCAAAGGATTACAAGGATTGTACAGCTTTATTCCGTAAAAGAGTCTTTACTCTAGTCTAACTCATGAATATCAAACACCGAGGTAAGACCACATTTAATGTTGGCGTCTGAGGAAAGTTACTTGTTTTCTCATTTACACTTTCAGATTGTAAGACTAGAAGGTGTTTGGTTTGGATGTTATGAGCGAAAACCCAGATAACATGGAGATATTGGGCCAATATAGGCCCAATATATACTCAATATCGGACCAGTATTGGCTACAGTTATCGGTCCAATATTATTTGCTCATCGGCCCAAAATTTGACCAATATTGGGCCCGGGCAATGTTGGCACAATATGGGGCCTTCTTGGTAATAGATATTGAACCAATTATTGGGAATATATCAATATTTTTATTGGGCAAAATAGATATATTTTCAACATGCTTGTAGTTAAAATTAATTAAATAATTTGAGGCTAGTCAAATAGTTTATTTTTGTATGACATTGGGTTTATATAGGTATAATATTTTTGAAATATTGTGTTCTGATCAAAAACAATCGTCCTTAGAGCTTTTAGCGTATTTTTATGGTTTCTCACCCTGAATATTTATAGGCAAAAACAATTACCCTTAAGCCAATATTGGGCCAACGTTTATCCCAATATATCTCTATAGGGCTGTTGGTCGATTGCCAATATTGATGCGCCAATATTAGACCATTACAGGATGCCGATATGAAGCCGATATCACAGTGCCAATGGAAAAACCAATAGTGGCCCATATACGTTAACCACGGGATGCCGATGCCAAGATTAACGATGGGGAACCATTGTGGGGCCAATATATTGCGTGCTATCTGGGAAAGTGCCCATTTTGGTCGATCGTCGATAATATTTAAAGGTTCACCGAGAGATTTAAGGCATCCATATATTGTGTCATATGTACCGATTCCGTACAGATTAGGACCACTTCAATACATTTCTTACCTTTGTAATTTGCTACAGAAATGGCC
The DNA here is from genome assembly GCA_023653785.1 of Ophioderma brevispina. Taxonomy (NCBI): domain Eukaryota; kingdom Metazoa; phylum Echinodermata; class Ophiuroidea; order Amphilepidida; family Ophiodermatidae; genus Ophioderma; species Ophioderma brevispina. The sequence continues at coordinate 63,666 of JAMKCH010002794.1, forward strand.
TTTAAAAAAGTGAAAGCAAAAGGTGTGATTGTGATTGATTATATTCAGATAACTCATCACATCCAACAATTGGTCATCCTCAGGGAGTGGGAATTGTTACTTTTCACCGGACCACCGCATGTTTTATGGACAAGCACCAGATCTCCTCAAAAAACACCCCAGCTGTACCTGAGCTGAGGTCAGTGATCCTCGCCTTAGGCGCTCAGTCAGGTCTCATGACATTGCTGTGTTAAGTCCCAAGATCCAACTTGGCCTCCCAAGAAGATATTTCTTCCCTTCTCTGTAGGCTTATGGATGCCCTTCCGCCTGCAATTGTAGCATCAAACCAGGACTGCAGAGTTTTAAAAGGGAGGTTAATGCTATCTTGGCGCCCAATCCGTCAGCGTTACTAATGAGATAACTGCATGTTGATGCCTAGATAGCCTTGACATAAAAAACATATAGGCTACCAATTTCTGCTGAAGAAAATGACACAAAAGTTCATAACGCGTGGGGATTCATTAGTGTTTTATTGGCCATTTTGATTTTTTCCTTTCAAAATTCCAATGAATATCTTTCAAATTTTAAAATGCGGTTTTCATGTAATACACGATTTTTTCTGATTGTACCAATTGTGTGGCGGCCATTTTGGACGCCATCTTCGACTGTTTTTAATATGGGAAAAAAGTCATAATGGAATTTACTCACTAATGATTAGAAACCAAATTTCAATGAATATTGTCCAATGTGACACATCTCTTTTGCGATGTTATACACCAATTTCTATCATTTTACCCATTTTGGCAATCGTTTTGGAAGCCATCTTGGATTTTGTTAAAATTTAGAAAAAATGAAATGATGGAAAAATTAATTAACTAATGATTATAAACCATATTTCCAGTATGTTATCAATTTGACACATCTTTAAATTGTATACCACGATGTCTATGATTTTACTTCATTTGGCAGCTTTGGGACGCCATCTTTATTTTTTTCAAAATTCTTTTCAAAACTAAATGGGTTTATTAACATTCCAAATGTGTTAACAAGGACCATCAGAGGAATGCGAAAAAAAGTGTTTTGGTTGGGTAGAGTACAGGGGTGCACGGGACCTCTAGATACTCGCTACATGGCCTGTAACTACCTCTGCACAAATCAGACCCTGTTTAGAATTATGGGAATGTAAATTCCTTGACGCTAATAATGTAAAAAAATATATACATTTTCCGTGGTGTTTGCTTTATTAAAGGTCCTAGAAATGAGGATGATAAACCTAGTCCAAATCTTCCGGGGAACTTCCATTCCAAAAACAGGGCCACGAAAAAGAAACACTACCAGTGAAATCATAGTGAAACTATTGATTTTTCAGTCATGTGCCATGAATAGATCACCCCCAGTCCACCTGGAATTTTCTATTACTCTCTGGAAAAATCTAGTCCCTATGATGTCATCCACACTAAACCAAAATATTGAAAGCTTTCTTGCCCCTCCTTTAGACTCTGACACAAACCACCTTCAATTCTATTTGCATTTCGGCTGCTTTAGAAATGTGGCAGTATTAATACGTACGGTACACTGAGTTTTCTGCAACGTCGAGATCACGATCTATAGGGTGTGTAATAATGAACTTCCGTATAAATTATATAGATATTTTGATAATCAAATCAGGTAATTGTAGACAGCACATCAGTACATTTCTGCCTCGAAAGGAGAGATTCTTAATTTTATCGAAAAAGAGGTTAAAATACCTTTCCAAATTTGAGGATATGGTCGTGGTAAGGTGAAGGGATTGGACCTAAAGAGATTGGTAATTGGCGTGTTAGACTTAGTGCGTGAAAATGGTGTAGCCCATTTCATTTTAATCATTTTTATAGTGTCTGATCCCTTTCTTACAGATTCTTCTGGTAAGTGTAGTTCCTGCTAGCATTTGGCTTTGGTTTTGTCCGCTTATCAAATAGTTATATCCACGCAGAAGTTTATCCTTCGACCAACAAAACACTAAACTGTCTTATATTGAAAGGGATGAACGTGACTTCCCATCCGTGACTTGTGTAGACAACATGTTAAGGTATCAACATAATGTACACACGCTGGCCAAAAGTAATACAACATTGATGATGAAAAAAATACAAGGAATTTCGGGAGAAAGTAAGTAAATGCTCGTCCATCTCCTGTGTTCAATTTCAGAGTTTTCGTGCGCATGTTTTCATTTAAACTTAAAAACGTAAACCTCCACCTTGGTGTCTATGGAACGATAGTCGTCCAAAAATTCGATAACCAGTTTATCGACGATAAAACTAGGTTTTTCGCCGATTATCCTAGATTATCGAATTAATAATCCTAGTATTCAACAAACAACCCCTAATATCGGTTGATAAAACTTAGTTTATCCAAACTATAAACTTAGTTTATCAACCGAACCGACCGAAATTTGATAACCTACTTATGAATCTGAAAATAGGTTTTGTAATCGAATCGAAAAACTAGGTTTATCAAAAAAAAACCACGATAGCGAGTGATAAACCAAGATTTCGAACGAGATTTTAGGTTTTTTGATAAACATGGTTTTCGATTGATAAACCTAGATTTTCAAATTCGATTAAAACCCAGGGTAATCACATTTGATAATCATGGTTTATCGCAACCCTGAATCGACCGATATACGGGTTTTTTTTTTTGATTAACACTAGTTTTTTCGATTCGATAAACCTAGTTTTTCAATCGATAAAGTAGGTTTATCAAATTTGATAACTGGGTTAATCAAAAATTCGACAATCTAGGTTGATCCAAATTCGAGATCTAGGTTGATCAAATTCGCATAATCTAAGTTTATCAAATTCAATAAAGGGTTGTTAATCAAATCGGTAATCTAAGTTTATCAAATTCGATTATCTTAGTTTATCAAATCGTTAATCTAGGTTTATCAAATTCGATAACCGGGTTAATCAAAATCGATTAGCTTGGTGATCAAATTCGATTATCAGGGCTTATCAGAAGTTGATAAAACTGTTTTTCGATTGATTATCCTGGTTTTTCGAATTTGATAAACCTAGTTTTTCGGATTTATTATCCTGTTTACGAATTTGTTGATTATCCTGGTTTATCGAATTTGATAAACCTAGTTTTCGATTTGATTAACCCTGGTTTATCGAATTTGATAAACCTAGTTTTTCGAATGATAACCTGGTTTATCGATTTTGATATAAAAAACCTAGTTTTTCGATTTGATTATCCTGGTTTATCAAATTTGTTGATTATCCTGGTTTATCGAATTTGATAAACCCTAAGTTGCGATTTGATTAACTGGTTTATCGAATTTGATAAACCAGTTTTTCAAATGATTAACAGGTTTTATCGATTTTGATAAACCTGTTTTTCGATTTGATTATTTTACCTGGTTTATCAAATTTGTTGTTATCCTGGTTTATCGAATTTGAGAAACATAGTTTTCGATTGATTTAACCTGGTTTATCGAATTTTGATAAAACCTTGTTTCGATTGATGTTATCCTGGTTTATCGATGATAAAAACTAGTTTTGCGATTTGATTATCCTGGTTTATCGAATATGATAAACTAGTTGTTCGATTGATTATCCTGGTTTATCGAATTTTTGTGATAAACCTTAATTTTTCGATTTGATTACCTGTGTTTATCGAATTGCTAAACTAGTTTTTCGATTATATCCTGGTTTATCGAATTTGATAAACCTAGTTTTTCGATTTGATTATCCTGGTTTATCGAATTGATAAACTAGTTTTTCGATTTGATTATTCTGGTTTATCGAATCTGATAAACCAGTTTTCGACTGAATATCCGGTTTATCGAATTGTGATAAACCTAGTTTTTCGATTTGGATTAATCCTGGTTTATCGAATCTGATAAACATAAAGTTTTTTTGTTTTTTTTTTTTCGGAAAAAACTTGAATAGCCTGGTTGATCGAATTTGATATTAAACCTAGTTTTCGATTTGATATCCTGTTTTATCAAAACATTAATATCGCCCGATATTTTTTTTTTTGATTTAAAACTGGTTTTCGATTTGATAAAACCTAGAGATTTTCAATTCGAATAAACCAGGATTATCAAATTGATTAACCTGGTTTTCAAAACCCTGAATAATCGACCGATTAATTCATGGGTTTTTTTGAGATTTAAAAACCTAGTTTTCATTTGATAAACCTAGTTTTTCAATTCAATAAAGTAGGTTTATCAATTCGTTGATAAAGAGGTTTATCAACCGATATAGGGGTTGTTGTTTGAAAAAAACTAGGTTTATCAATCGATAATCTAGGATAATCGGCGGAAAACCCTAGTATAGTCGATAAAACTAGGTTTATCGAATTGTTGGACAACTATCGTTCCATAGGTGTCGGGTCTGGTCCGGAGATATTAATACTGGTAAGCTCCAAACCAGAACTCGTTTAGACCAATCAAATAGAATAAATGATACCTTTAACCCAATACTAATTGCAAAAGAATCATTTTCTCCAGCATTGCATCTAGAAACCTTGAAAAAACAACATATCAAAAGTTTACCAAAATCAAAGGAGTGGAACATATATTTTTAAGGGGGTAAGGTTTATACCGGGGTCTAACATTGAAAAGGGAACAAAACGCGTCAAAAGGTATCCCAACGTGTTCGTCACCTTTCCGGTATTAAAACAAAACGGGTATTGTTTGACCATCTGAGTTGTACTTCAAAAGTTTGAGTCAAAATAGGTTAATGGTCAAAATGGGGGGTAAATTTTCAGATGTTGTATCCGTTCGTTATAAAAAAAAATGGTTTTGTCTTGTCTTTTGTTCAAATTGTTCGTCTACATGGTACGGAGCCGAAAGAAAATATATGTTTTGCACACCATCCATCTATGATATTTGTGGCATAATTGGAACGCAAATGTGACTGGGGGCTACAGGGTCTATGGGAAAAAAAAAAGGTCACTAGTCATAGGTCTGTAATTCTATATTAGAATGTTTTAAACAAAGAATCTATGGGGACATTTTTGTGGGACTCGTAAATGGGGACTAATTTTGACAAGAAAATGGTCCCAGTTTAGTTGGCGTACCCTCAACTTTCTAACATGATATACATGATGAAACGCAAGAGCATAACGCATTATTTTCATGGCGGATCTAATTCTTTCATGCAAAGAACATTGCCGTCCATTACCTTTCGCAAAACCGACAGGATAATTAGCTCAAATCACATTATGCGGAATTTCTTTATTTCCATCACCGTTGAAATACATTGGTCATCGACCTCTGTTTGTTTTCATTATGTGTTAATTTACTCCTCAAATCAAATCATTTTTTTAAATTTCCTCAATACGAATAATAGTAATTGCAAATTTAATCTTACTTAAGTGAAACATTGGAAATACATCAGATAATGGATTAAATTTTGGTATTTTCGCGATTATCCTAGATTATCGAATTGAAATCCTAGATTTCAAAAACAACCCCTAATATCGGTTGAAAAATTAGTTTATCAAAAAAAAAAAACTATATAAACTTAGTTAATCAACCGACAATTTGATAAAACCTACTTTTTATCGAATTGAAAAACTAGGTTTATCGAATCGAAAAATAGGTTTATTCCAAAAAAAAACCACGATATCGGTGAATAAACCAAGATTTTCGAACGATATTTTAGGTTTTTTTTTTGATAAAACATGGTTTCGATTATGATATAAACCTCGATTTTCAATTCGATAAACCCAGGATTTTCAAATTTGATAATCATGGTTTATCGCAACAACCCTGAGATCGCCGACTTATTCACGGGGTTTTTTTTTTTTGATAAAACCTGTTTTTCGGGATTCGGATAAACACTAGATTTCAATTCGATAAAGTAGCGTTTATCAATTTGATATTTAACTGGGTTAATTCAAATTCGACAACTAGGTTATCAAATTCGATAATCTAGTGTTTATCAAATTCGATAATCTAGTTTATCAAATTCAATATAACTGGGGTTATCAAATTCGATAATCTAAGTTTATCAAATTCGATTATCTTAGTTTACAAATTCGATAATTAGGTTATCAAATTCGATAAACAGGGTTAATCAAAGTCGATTATCTTGGTTATCAAATTCGATATCCTGGCTTATCGAATTGATAAACCTAGTGTTTTTTTTTTCGATTTGATTTCCTGGTTTATCGAATTGATAAACCTATAGTTTATCGATTGATTATCCTGGTGTATCGAATTTGTTGATTATCCTGGTTTCTCGAATTTGATAAACCTAGTTTTTCGATGATTCACCTGGTTTATTTTTATCGAATTTGAGAAACCTAGTTTTTAGTAGTTTTGATTTGATTAACCTGGTTTATCGATTTTGATTAAACCTGTTTTTCGATTTGCTATCCTGGTTTATCAAATTGTTGATTTATACTGGTTTATCGAATTTGATAAACTAAGTTTCGATTTGATTAACTGGTTTATCGAATTGATAAACCTAGTAGTTTTTAAATTGATAACTGGTATCGATTTTTTTGATTTAAACCTCGTTTTTCGATTTGATTATACTGGTTTATCAAATTTGATTGATTATCCTGGTTTATCGAATTTGTAAACCTAGTTTTTCGATTTGATGATCCTGGTTTATCGAATTTGATAACCTGTTTTCGATTTGATTATCCTGTGGGGTTTATTAGAATTTGATAAACCTAGTTTTTTCGGATTTGATCATCCTGGTTTATTCGAATATGATAAACCTAGTTTTTCGATTTGATTATCCTGGTTTATAGAATTTGATAAACCAGTTTTTTTCGATTTGATATCCTGGTTTATCGAATTTTGAAAACCTAGTTTTTCGATTGTTATCCTGGTTTATCGAATTTGAAACCTCCGTTTTGCGATTTGATTAATCATTGTTCACGAATTTGATAAACCTAGTTTTTCGATTTATTATCCTGGTTTATCGAATCTGATAAACCTAGTTTTTCGACTTGAATATCCTGGTTTATCGAATTTGATAACCTAGTTTTTCGATTTTTGATTATCCTGTTTTATCGAATCTGATAAACTAGTTTTTCGACTTGAATATCCTGGTTTATCGAATTGATAAACCTAGTTTTTCGATTTGGATTCTACTGGTTTTTCAAAACCTTGTTTAATCGCCGATATTTTTTTTTTTTGATTTTATTAAAACTGGTTTTCGATTTGTTAAACCTAGATTTTCAATTGATAAACCAGGATTACAAATTGAAATAAACTTGGTTTTTCAAAACCTGAATATCGACCGATATCATTGGTTTTTTTGAGATTTAAACCAGTTTTTCGATTTGATAAACCTAGTTTTCAATTCAATAAAGTAAGGTTTATCAAATTCGGTTGATAAAACTGGGTTATCACGATATTAGGGGGGTCGGTTGTTGTGAAAAAAAACTAGGTTTATCAGATTCCGATAATCTAGGATAATCGGCGGCGGGAACCCCAGTTTATCGTCGATAAAATAGGGTTTGTTTTATCGATGGTTGGACCAACTATCGTTCCATAGGGTGTTCGGGTCTGCGTCCGGAGAATCTATTATACTGAGTAAGCTTCCAACCAGCATACTTAGACCAATCAGAAATAGATTAAATGATACCTTAACCCAAAATTAATGACAGAATAAATACATTTTCTCCAGCAGCATTGTAATCTAGAACACTTTAAAAACAACATATCAAAAAGTTTACCAAAAATCAAAGGAAGTGGACACATATATTTTTAGGGGGGGTTAAGTTATACAGGGGTCCTCTAAACATGAAAAGGGACAAACAACGCAGTCAAAAAGTAATTCCCAACGTGTTTTTCGTCACCTTTCCCGGATAAAAAAAAGGGTATAGTGTGAGCCGATTCGCTAGGTGTACTTCAAAATTATGAGTCAAAATAGGTTCAAGGTCAACAATGCGGGGTAAAATTTTCAGATGTATCGTTTCGTATAAAAAAAACTGGTGTTCTGCAAAATTGTTCGCTAATGGTTACAGGGCAGGAGCCCGAAAATATACTGGTTGCACCATCTATGATATTCGTTCACAATTGGAACGCAAAATGTGGCTGGGGGCTACAGGGTTTCTACGGGAAGTCACTAGTCATAGGTCTGTAATTCTTATATAGAATATGTTTGTAAACAACAACGAGAATCTATGGGGACATTTTTTTGGGATATCTGTAAATGGGGGACTATTTTGACAAGAAATTTCCCAGTTTAGTTGGAGTACCCCATAAACTTATATACATGATGAATACATGATGAAACGCAAGAGCATAACGCATATTTCCATGTGGCGGATTTAATTCTTAGGCAAAGAACATTGCCGTCCATTACCTTTCGCAAAACCGACAGGATAATTAGCTCAAATCACATTCTGCGAATTTCTTTTCTTTTCATTCACGTTTGGTGAAACAATACCATTGTCATTCGACGGTTGTTGTCATTATGGGTTTACTCAAATCATTTTAAATTTCATCAACGATAATAGTATGCAATTTATCTTACTTTAAGGGTTGTGAAACTTGAAATAAATCAGATAATGGATAATTTTGGTATTTTGTAGCTACTTTTCCATGTTTTACATGGCAGCTGAATTTATATTTACCTACTTTGGTGAGTCGAAGAATCATCTTTCATAAAAGGGTTTGTACCTTTGATTGCTCTAATTAAGACCCTGACGTTATATGTGTTGGTTGTTCTATAATTTGCATCAGCTTTAATTTAATTACATAAATATTACATTTATTTTTCAGGCTGATAGGAATGAATGGGACGGTTTGGCTGGATTCCGCTTCTTCTCTTCATGGCTTGAATCAATTCGGAACTCTTTCCTAATTTGGGGTTATCGAATGTAAGGAAACATTTACTATACCTGAATCTATCCAGGCAAATTTGTGTCTCTTTACCGGTTCATTCTGGACAACGCACACACTAAAGAATTGAAACCACCATTAAAATTGTTGTATTGAATAATTTTAACATGGGATCATTTGTGTGTGTGTTATTGTATTTTCAATTACCTTCCTGAAATTGTAGCGGCCACAAAATTGAACTATAATATTATAATATGGCGGTTTTTTAATAGTAAAAGGGTTTAATAGTAGAAGGTTTTGAATATTATAGTAAATGCAATCTATTTCGTGTTTGTTTGGTTAAAGTTCTATATAAAATTAAAAAAAAAATGGTTGGCTACCATTCCCTAGGATGGTAGCCAACCAATTTTCAGTACCACAATATACCACAAAAATTACACGTGGTATATTGTGGTAATGGCTGCTACCTCACAACACAGTGTGCAAACTCACTTTTTGCAGAATTTACCGATTACCACAACTTACCACAACAGTTTTTTGGTAAGTAAATGTGGTAATGATTTTCGCTTCAAAATTTTTCAATTTATTGTGGTATCAGGCAAAAATATGAGGGAAAATATTAGCCAATTAACACTGCGCCTACTTAGAAAGAAAGAGCGGTGAAAAGAAAAGCCAATAGGGTGACATGAAAAGATGTAACTATGGTTACCCATTAAAATAGGATGGGACTTAAAACTTTTCTGGGGTATAGTTTGTGATTGTTCCATGGGGGGTGATACCACAAAATACCACAACTTGATGAAGCGTGAACTACCAATTACCACAACCACAAGGTACCACAACTGGTGTGCTCAATCAGACAACTCAGTACCACAGAATCACAGGGAATGGTAGCAAGAAAACTACTGATTACCACAAAATTCACACACAAAAGGAAGGTTGCGTGGTGTGTTATAGCCAATGGCCACAATTACCACAAAATGTCATGTGTTGCTATCCTGTGGTAATCAGTTGTGGTAGGGTTTATAATTATTTGATTCCCAGGTGCTGTTTGTTGCAATGGCATGTGGCACAGGGACAATCAGCTCTTTTAAAAGTTAGCAATAACATACCGTTGTTTGTCCGAAGATGCCGTTGATGGAAGGAGTGTGGGCCAGAAAACTTCACTACAACTGTAACCAACTACGGAGTGTGCTTTACGTTTAACTCAATATCCCAGGGACAAACACTTAGAGTTAAAACCCCCGGTGAGTCAAAATACCTTAAAACAAAAACAATGACCGATTATGTTCCGGTCAACTTGACTTATAGTTATAGTTTTGCACTTCAACCTTTTTTCTGTTAAAGATAGCTGGTTCTATGCTTTTTATATCATATTTTATACTAAGAGGCATATCACCAAACGAGAAAAAACAACTGAATTGTTCCAACAGTCTGGGCATTTAAAGCACAAAACATGTACAACAGTGGACCTTAGAATAGTGTGGCAACTTGCAAATGGCACATTTTGTTCATACCATGTAAAGGATACATTTTTTCCGGGGTAATATGAAAAATGTGAGTCTTCCTTTTAACACCAAAATCTCTATTTTAATGAGAAGTGGGGAACGAGGACGTCAATCCGGTTACTCACTTTAAAAAAAAATCATCAAATTCGAACACGTTACTTAAAAAGTCGTGTGATGCACATTTTCAACGAAATATGAAATTCCTTTCAATTTGATCTCAAATGATAGTCTAGGACCTTGGAAGGATACAGATATATTTTACACGCCAAAACAGGGTGTATGCCAAGGGAATCAATTCTGGCGTGTGTTTTCTTGTGTTTCACGCCATAATCTGTCAGCTTGTATCGTATAATGAATAAAACCACCCCGGATTGATTGTATTATAAAATAATAATAATAATTATGCTTACACATAAGGGCGCTGATTTGGACTTAATCATTACAGGTTAAGGCTAATTTATATAAAAGCTTTGCAACCATGCAAAAAATATCAGTTTTGAAAAATCTTTAGGGCGTACTATTTTCCAAGTGTTCCAGTGTCCTTTAATTTTACCGTTTTATTTCATCCCAATTCCATATGTAGAACAAAAATATGCTTCATCAAACCTGACATGGTAGAATTGCATTGGACTGTTTTGCATTGATTACGAACTTGTAAGATTGCGAGAAATATGATTTTGAAATGTACTTCTGTTCCCGCTTCTGTTACGACGTCTTGTGGACGTCAAAGGTCAGAAATACCCTTTAAACACAGACAAATGAGCCTTGTGCACAAGTGATCTGAATTTTATATAATAACACTGATTTAATATGATTATAATCAGATTGGTTCATGAATTTGACATGTCCAAAACACAATTACATTTCAATAATATTACTGTGATTTTACAATCTTACTTAAGATTTAATGTCCAACAATGTCAAGAGTTACAAGAAGCGTTGCAGTTCAACGATGCTATGTCCTCACAGCGAGACTCCAAAATGACAGCATGAAAAGTATAAATCCACGGTATATAATCCATGGAAATCTTCTCAGTCCTGAAGATAATTTTGTCCAGCAATTCAAGACGACAGGGTTGTCCCTCGACAGCACTAATATACTACAGCACAATAATCCATGGGTCATCAGCAAAAGTATGTCTGTTGCAAATGTTCACCTTTAGGACCACCAATTGGAATTCTTTTTTATTCCCAATATTCAAGCTCTTTTGGCTTGAAAATGAAAACAGACAGTCCAGCTTTTGAGCTCCCGTGGTATCAAAATATAATAAATGCTGGCATTATGTACTGCACAGATCTACCATTATTGCAGATTAAAACTTCTAGCTACTGACTATCACTGGCTGCTGGCAAAGTTGCTTTCAAGCAATCTCCCCTTATATTTCACAACTGGTTTTTCCCATCTAAAAACAATTATTTTATTATATCATCATCGTGCATAAACATAACATTGCACTGGCCAATTGAATCTCACATAAATTACATCATCTGCATTGCATAATCTTTAGTTATATTAATGATATCATGGGAAACTACCTATTTTTGGAATGTAGAATGATCTCAAAGCATTAACAACTAGACTCATTTTCTAAATTTAGCATTTTGGAGAATTCTGTTCATCTCTTGCACAATCTCTAGTAAACAACATGTGGCCTGATCCCAATATAGCACTTGTTGAATTCCATAAACAAAGTACAAGCAAAATTGAGAAATAAAATAAAATAATATTTTTACTCACAAAATGGAGGCTAATATAACACTTCAAACTGGCAACAACACAATTGGAACACTAAATTGGAAGTTATTGATTGACTATTTAACTATATATTGAAAACAAATCCTTTATGTACCTCATTATAATGTAGAGAATAAAGTGTAAGCAAAAGTACTTATGCCTAGGTGTCATTTATACGGCACGTGTGGTCCAGTGGATTGAGCACTCACCCCGCAATCCGAAGGTCTTGGGTTCGAGTCCCACTGCGACCAACGAGTTGTTCCCTTGAGTAAGGCGCTTTACCTTAATTACTCCTCTCCACCCAGGTGTATAAATGGGTACCAGCATTATTCAATGCTGGGAAAGTAACAGACTTGCTGTGCGGGAGGAGTGGCGAACCCCCCAAAAATAATACGGAGGAGTCTGGCCCAAACGCTAAGGAAAGAGAGATGAGCACTCCGCGCACGAGCTTGCTCGGCACGACGACTTTACTTTTTTTAGGTGTTTGAAACATTAATCACTTCACTTTCAAGGACGAAAGTAAATAATTAAGAGCATAGAGATCCAAGAAAAAAATCATTCCAATTGTTTATAGGTAGAAATCACACTAATTCGGTTTTGCACTCTAATTTTTACGTAGTGTATATTTTGATCTACTAATCCAATTGGAATCAAATAAATTACGAGCTTATTAATCTGGCTTTAAAGGCATACCAAAAAATCTAAAAACAGACTCTTGTTCCAAGTATTAACATTTTGAGACACCCTGTATGTGTTCTGCAAATGAAAGTATAAGCAGCACATATTAACTTGAATGTAATATTCGGCAGGTCAACTTCGTGGGCTAAGTGTTATACTCAACTCCGACCAACGGTGGTATGTAGCAGCACCTCGTGAAAATGCAGGTTTTAAGGTGTTAATTCATCCCAGGGACGAGTTACCTAACTTGGAAGATTTTGGCGTGGAGTTAGCGGTAGGCACTCACACTGCAGTAAGGCTAGGAACTAGAGAGGTAATAATTTATAGTTTTCATAATCCAACTGATGTTACAATGCACCATGGTCAAATACAAAATATATTCAATGTTTATTTACATTCATTGCTTTTGTATAAGTATATAATTTGTTATTCATACTTTCGTAACTATTCATACAGTTGTTGGGTCCCATCCCCATAAGCGCGCAGTTGCGTGTACTTGCGTTCTCGTGCGTTGTATGTGTATTTATGCGAATCTGTGTCTATTCATTTGCGTTGTGAGTGTATGGGTGTGTGAATATGTAAGAGTGTGTACGTAAGTCCGTTTTATGTAGTAGATGCGCCTGTGCTTGTGTGCATGTGGGTATGTAAGACGCACGTTTGGATGCGTATGCATATAGTTTTAAACAACCAACGTACCTAATTCTTTGTAGATGGAGTTCTTACCCGAACCGCACGGAACGTGTGTGCCAAAAGGAGCTAGACAATTGAAGTATATAGATGGCAACTATACCGAGTCAAAGTGTTTAATGGAGTGTAAAACTGACTACATTGTTCGAGCATGTCGCTGTCGGACATTTTATATGCCAGGTAAGTAAAACTAATACTACCAAGGCTTTCATGGGAGTTTACAATCTACAACTTCCCGATTAGCTTTGTACAGAAATCAGAAGCTGCATGTACTAAGCACCTCAAGAAGTGGGCCGGCATCAGCAGAAACACCACTACTAGTGCCATCTATAGAAAAAGAAGAGAAATATGGCCTAGAGTTTAAGAAACTGACTACATCAGTGAAATGCATGCAGCTGACAAAATATCATGTTAATAAGTACTCACAAGATGGTACCACACAGACTCTGTACCGTGAAGTCCTGGAAAAGAAGGCAAAAGGTGCACGTTGGAACGGTGTTAAAGAGATTGAACAGAAAGAGCGTCACCTAATCATCAATGAATTGTGCAGAGGACAGACAGACAGACAGAGCGAGCAGGATTTGGATACAAAGCAAACCAGAAACTAATTAAAGACATGACTCCCCAGGAACACAGGCAAGCCCTTACCGGTCTTGTGAAAGATGTTGATGAGGAAACTATGCTTGTTCACCTGTACTCCTGTGCAACACAAGGAAACTGGACTACGTGGGATAGCGTCATGCAGGTAGATACATCATGGAAGAAAGTTTTATACGTGTGGTCTCCTGAACTTGCATTTCATGTGAACTCCATCCACAACACACTCCCAACTCCAGCCAACCTTAAGCTCTGGAGAAAAACAAACTTTGGTCTGTGCCAGCTATGCAACCATCAGCACTGCACCCTCTTTCATATCTTGAATGGCTGTAAGCACTCTCTTGATAGTGGAAGATACAGTGGCGTAGCTAGGATTTTCATATTGGGGGGGGCAGAAAATGGGTAGGGTCCAGGGCCCGCCTTAGGGCCCCTGTTGGGGTCCAGGGGCGAAGCCCCGGTGGGGGTCGAGGGGCGAAGCCCCCTGAAAATTTTGGGTTTTATATGCTTTAAATGTCTTCTGAGGGCTATTTTTTGTACGATTTTGTAAAATTTACTTGTCGCACGCTGTCCATTGAACTTTAAACCTATACTTGCCGACAATCCGGCCTGCAAGTGCCATGACCTGAATTTTTCAAGTGAACCGACGGGCTCATCTCAACCGACGAAATCAATTATTGGGGGGGCGCGGCCCCCCTGCCCCCCCCCCCTCTGGCTACGCCACTGGGAAGATATAACTGGAGACACGATCAAACACTCAGAGCAATTGCCGAGATTCTTCTTCCTTACATCACAGAAGCCAGCACAAGCTTGTCGTGTGCTACTGGCCAAGAAAATGTCCTAGCAATACGTAGTCTTTGTCAAAGACGCCTCGCATTGTTATCCACCAACCACGAGCGCGCCGAAGGCGCGTGTCGAGCGCCGAAGGCGTTCGGCCGAGCGGAGCGAGGCGTCTTTGCGCAAATTGGTATTTCCCTGTACAAGCATAATGTGTCAATCAAAGTATGTCGTCATCGTAAGCACCACCCAATTTCATCGATGACAACGTTTTCAGATACTTGTCAATATCGACGACATCGCCTGTCAAAATTACCATATCGATTTTTGCACGGCCTAATTAGCATATACGATTCAAAGCAAAATAGTTCACTCGACGAAGCTCTTAAGAGCTAGCTGCAAGTGTGAGTGAGTCCGTACGGTATGTGAGATGGCAGATGGGCTAGTTGTAGCCCAGCTCTGCAGAAATACAAGTCCCCAGTAAAAGTTATTCCCACCTTCCCTGCACAAACACACTGAATATGAGACTAGACTAGGGCATACGTCAGTCATTTTATCAAATATTCCTACTCTACTGCAGTGACCAGTCAAAATTGCCACTCACAGTCACAGACATGACAAGTGATTTTGAACATTAAATTAAAATGATGAATCCTAGCCCGCGTATCATCTGCCATCTAATCATGACGTGTGATGTTGCGAACATGCCAAAATTCAAGCCAGAAATGAAGTCTAGTTCACAAATTCACGCCGAGAATTTAGGGGACACGCACCTCCTAGTCTAGACAAGAACATACCTCGGGAACTTACCACTCATGGTCCATGAGTTTGACAAGGCACATCCAACATACTGCACAATTAAGGCTAAACTTTCTGCCGAACCATGGCATGGCTGAACGATGCAATGAAACTACGTGTACAACAATACAACATCGTTCACTACAATGACTGAAATTCACATTAATAGTAAACGTATCACATCAGTTTCTTATGGATGAAGAACACAATCCAATTATATTCCCTCCACAAATTATGGAGACTGCAAAACGACCAGATATCATTATCTACTCAGAATTGGCCAAGATAGCAGTACTTATAAAACTGACAGTGCCAATTGAACAAAACCTGGCTGATGCAAATATGAGAAACAAATGCAAATATAGTGAACTTGTTGCAGATTGTGAGAACCGCTCATGGACCACTCACTACTTCCCTATTGAGATAGGAAGCCGAGGCTTGTATAATACATCCCTGCCAAACTGCCTCTCAGCTCTCGGCATTCCAAAGGGAAAGAGGAAGAAGATTATGGACCATGCAGCAAAGACAGCCTAGAGGAAGCTATGCTATCTGGCTTAGCAAAAACTTCCAAAGGATGACTTTGATACCAATGTATAAACATCAACTCAGAGGGAAGTGAGACGGTTGTGGCCACGCAAAAACTAGTTGAATCCACCATAGTCTTTGTCAAAGACGCCTCAACTAGTATCGCCGGAGGTTCGTTTCGAAGGCGAAGCCTTCGGCCGAGCGGAGCGAGGCGTCTTTGCGCAAATAGGGATAGTTCTGTGCAAGCATAATGCGTCAATCAAAGTATTATGCGGTCATCGTAATGGGAGATTGTACCTACAAACCGATTGCTCGTGCCAAGGTTATCTTTCAACTGAACCCTTTCTATAACCACAAGACAAATACCCGACAGTAACACAAAACATAAAATGCCGCCAGACAGTAGTACCACATTTGTTTGACCGCAATGCATTCAAAGTGATTTATTTAAGCATTGCAAGAACTCCTGTGAAGAAACAATCTACCAACTCTTGGTGTCTCAGTCAACTTTCCCCTCGTACAGTGTTGCTCTTTCTTTCGCTGTAAATCGAGATATAACTTACAAGAAAATTGCTTTTGCCGACGCTGTAACGTAAGTTATGACACTGTTCCCAAATATTAATTACAGTTTTGTATGCCATTTTAGAGAAGCTACGATGTTAAAGAGACACTGGCACATTTGAAAAATAGTGCGCCTCAAGATTTTTCAAAATCGATATTTTTGCATGGTTGTAAAGCTTTTATATACAAAAACCCTCACCCGAAATGATTAAGACCAAATCAGCTTCCTTATGGGTAAACGGAACGATTTTGTAATTTAGCGTCGCCGGAGACGCGAAATTCAGCAGACGACGAAAATGGCGTTTAACACAAGAACACGCACGCCGTATGCATGTTTCCCACGCTATGCACCCTGTTTGAGCGGTCTATAACCTTTGTGGTTTTAATATCAGTGAGTACGAGTCAAAATATTCATGTAATATACACATTTTTTGATTAAAGTTATGGAAAACTTAAAAGTTAGCCTACAAATTACCTGGATATCTTTATCCTCATATCAATGTCCCTATCTGTTTTGGGGTATGTTATTTTTATGTGTAAAATATATCTCTGTTCTTCCAATGGCCTAGACTATTATTTGAGAGCAAATTGAAGAAATTTCATATTTTGTGAAAATGTGCCAGTTATAGATGACGATGACGTTAAATCTACAACGTAATCCAGGGGGAAAAAATCATTGTTGCCCAAAATACATAATGTGTAGCCTTGATATCTGTAGGTTTTTTTTAGATAAAGGGATTTTTAGCTTGAAGATCTTTTTGTGCAATGAAGTGGAAATTTTCAGAATGATACTATTCCTTCCTTAGAATGCCGTGAGGTTAACAGCAATGTTATTCATTTCAGCAATAATACATGATTGGTTTTATGAGTTCAAACAAAACCGTAATTTCCTTGTTGTTTTTGAAAGCGGCACTGGCACATTTTCAGAAAACATCAAGTTTCTCCAATTTGCTCGCACATGATAGTGTGGGCTATTGGAAGAATAAAGATATATTTTATAATAAAAATAACATACCCAAAACAGATAGGGACATTAATAAGAGCCTTAAGACATTCAGGTAATTTGTAGGCTACTTTTAAGTTTGCCGTAACTTTAATCAACAAATGTGTCTATTACATGGATAGTCATTGATATTAATACCACAAAGGTCACAGACCAGTCAAACAAGGTGCGTGCCGTGCGAATCAACTCCGGCGTGTGCTTTTCTTGTATTTAACGCCATTTCCGCGTTGTCTGCTGAATTAATGTCGCCGGCCTTGATAGCTTAGTTGGTAAGAGCGTCGTGCATGTATTACGAAGGTCGCCGGTTCGATCCGTCCAAGCGAACATGGGGTTTTATTTTCAACCCTATCGTGCGCTGGCCAACTCCATGGAAAGATTAATAAACATACATCCTTGTCTACCTGGAGAACTTAGTAGTATAAATTTCAAAACAAATATAAAATCGTATATGTAAATATACCGTTCTGATGCTATCCGCTAGGAAAACGATGGACACCTTTCGAACCTAACACCTATAGATGATATCTATCGCTCCTCTACCAACCATGCCTTGATAGCTTAGTTGGTAAGAGCGTCGTGCATGTAATACGAAAGTCGCTGATTTGAATCCGGCCAAGCGCACATGGTTTTTTTATTCAACACTATCGTGCGCTGGCCATCTCCAGGGAAAGATTAATAAACATACAAATTACCTGGATGTATTTAGCCTCTTATTGATGCCCCTGCACTCGGGTGCTCAATTCTGGATTTAATCTGTATACGAGCTATTGATTAAATACAGAATACCGCTCTCCTCCATGGTTCACTTGGAATTGGGCAAATGAATCATCAAAGCATCCCGTCCTTCGGAGTGGACGTTAAGCCGTCGGTCCCGTGTACAGAGAGTAACAAATGTACATGTACATCGCAGTCAGTGTCGAATAGAGTAGGGTGTAAACCCCTGACTATTCCCAATCCGCCCCAGTCTCAAAAACGCGGGCCATGTTGGGAGCGTCCGTATCATAGATACACGCGGCGCCGGATCAGTTTACACAGTTGAATAAATCCTGACACCACCACAAGCCATTACGAATGACTTGTGGACACGCTAAGAAGAAGAATGCCCCTGTCTGTTTTAGGTATGTTATTTTCATATGTAAAATATATCTTTATTCATCCAATGGCCTAGACTATGATGTGCGAGCAAATTGAAGAAATTGGATATTCTTTTAAAATGTGCCAGTGCAATCTATTGTTCATGAGTTTATTTCAATTGAATTAGTACTTTTATATATCTTAAGAAACACTTGTATTATACTGCTTCATTTTATTCAGAACAAAATCAGGAGTACTTTTTATTACAGAGTTACCCATTAAACAAAACGCAGTCTATAATATGCCATTATTTATGTTCACCTGTTTACTCACTGAATATAGATAATATATGATAATAATTCATGTTTTGCAGTAACTGCGCTGTATAAAGGTAATACGGAGCAAAGTGTTATGATAACTTGTTTGTTATGATACCATGCTTATTTGTTCATTTGTTCCTGATTTTTTTGTTTCTTTGATAATTGTCCACATAGGTCAATTGCCACGCAAACAATGGGTGGAGTGAACTGGTCCGAATTCGTCACCCATTGGTATCCTGCATTAACCAACAACAACGGCAAAAATCTAAGTACAACATTTCCGCATGCAATTACACAATCGTAACAAATATGACAGAAATACTTCAATCCTTAGAGTATGATATGTATTTTCATTTGAGTGAAGACATCTACGAAGAAATATTACGAAGTAGCGGATATGTATGCAAACAGATATTTAAATTCTGGCGCATTTAAACGTAGCTTTGCCAAAGGACTTGTAGACGCGTACGATTATGAAACACAGAATGTGACATATGAAGAGTTTGTCGACGCCATCTATAAAGAGTTTTCTATAGAAAACGACTTTCATTTGAAATTCCCCCGCCTATATTCAGATGTCCACGACCTATTGATGACCTATGCGCAGAGGATATATAACGACACTTTGGAGGGGTTAACAACAAAATACCTGAGGTAGAGTACATTAATAAATTCTTTTGGTGCAACTTTCTTATTGAAACAAATAACTTATCAAATTATGTAATGTAGCTTTAACTCACTAAGGTCTCTATTGCCAACGGATATTGTAACAAAGCCGAGGACCACGAGATAGCTCACTGGCTTAACACTAACACCATACTGAAAATTAAGTGCACATATCTATATCTGCTATGATTTGTGCAACGACGTGAAATAACGCCTAGAAAACGATGCGAGAAATAGGTTTTTAAGGAATGGTGTGTTATTATAAATTTTCAAAATTGAGCAGATTAATAGTGAATTCTTTCAAATTTAAATGATGAATAGATAAGATAACTAATGACAATTGTTATAAGAAATATTTGCTTCATTTTTAGGGATAATATGGTACATGCAGACATTTTCTACGGAGACCTGAAAGTGGAGAAAATTACTGAGCAGGCAGACTATGAATTCTTTCAGTTCGTTTGTAAGTGATACAAAGTAATATAATGATAAACTACGCCTCTCACTGATTTCTAACGAGCATGAACTCATGTAACGGTGAAGGCTATTGACTTAGGAGGTTTATCGACGAAAAAGCGCGGTGATAATATGGTATATTTCAAATACTAGTAATTTTAGATATCGAAAATTAGTAGTATTTGAAATGCTACTATTTTTCGATATTGAAATTTGGAAATATTTTATATTACTACTAATATTCGATATAAAAAAGTAGTAGTATTTGGTAACCCTCAAATGTTGGTAGTTTTTCCTGTAAAAACGACCATGCATGTATTGTTATTGGTTAGGGGCTCTCGCGATAATATTCTGCTTTAGCCTCGATCGTACGTATCTGTTTCTTGGCCGTTCCTTTTGCACGGTATCATGGTATGTCCTGGGGGTTGTCTAGTGGGAATGCTGGCGTATTTTTGCACGGGAATTGCTATGCCCGCATTCCCGCCAGACAAAGCTCAGACAGAAAAATGACCACGCACAAGGGAAATACGTTCCATTCACTGATAGTCTGTGGAAAAAAAGGAGTCTTCATAACAGTTTTGGTGCACGTTGATGGATAAAAGCTTTGCTGTTGTTACAAACATGCTTAAAAATAAATAAAAATACGACTCCAAACAGATTAATTGCAAATATTGCAAACTTATTGACCAAAAAATCTGTATAATGAATTACTCCATAGAGAAGCACTGAGCTAGTACACGGTACAAAAAACTACTTTTTAGCGTTACCAAATTTCGACGCACCACCTGGGTTTTATCGAATTTTTGGACAACTATCATTCCATTGTCGTGCCACTCGGTGAAAAAGAAACAAAGAAAACAACTCGAATATTTCACGTCTATTTGAAATTGATCAAACATTACAAATAAACATTTATTCATTTTAAGCAAGTGAGACATAGCTCAAGCGATTTCTTCCTTATTCATTAATTTGCTAGGTTTGAAAAACATAAATCGGTAATAATCTTGGGCATTAATCGTTTTGAGCAGAGATTCGCAGAATAGTCTAGGGCGATGCACACTTCAAGGGCTTAAGGTTGGTCGTCGATAAATCGCAACAATGGAATAATACTTAGAATATATTCCAATGGCGGTTCTCAAATGATTTTGACACAGAAAGAAATCGCTCAAATTTGAGGTGAAAGGTGTGCTATTTTAAACATAGTTACCTACATTGATCTATACGTCTATCTTTTCCTATATACAACTTTATATTATAACATGCATTTCATTTTTCCCCTTTCCCCTTTGATCGTGGGCCTGGGGCGGAGCATTTGGACTTTTTTTGGAGAGAGTTCTTCTTCATCCTTGAAACCTGGACTTTTCGTTGCTGTGCCGGTTTCGTAACAAAAGCAAGAGAGTAAAAATTATGTGTGACGACACTGTTTAACAACTTAATTACCGATAATGAACTAATTAGGCTCTCCGATGATACCACATGTGGTCGATTTCGCTACTTAAAAAAATCAAAAATGATGACACAATCAGGGTCAAGTTTTTTTATCACCTGTATTTCTGGGATTTAATGGACAGGTGTATGTAATGTCTCCAGAGTAGCGCGGGGTCCTTTGATCAAATCAATCGGATTTAACGCAATTAAGCTGAATAGGCGGATGAAACAGTTTATCTTTTGAACAGTTGAACCATCTCCTTCTTTATCCATCTTCTCTGGTTATAACATTGGTCGTACCATGCAACATATTTGTATGCATTTTCTCTAGGTAGGTAATTTGCTTATTTGATTGGCAAATTAAATTGGGGATTCCGCTGCCACTAGAAAATCTTTAAAATCAAGTAGTTGCTTTAACCATGCGAACACGCACAAACATCAACATTATTCGAATGTATATATATATTATACATATGAATGTGATTTCATGATCAGATCATTGCGTTATGATTTTGACACGATTATGTCACAAAAATTGGTTTGTTTGCATTCACGTGTGACCTTTCCACAGGGGCGAGGGCCATTATGGGTTGAATCTCAAACTGCGCAAGTGACATTGTTTGGGTTGGTTTTTTTTTTTGCCAATGAAATGAGAAAAATACAAATATGGAGACATTATTAAAGCAATATTAGCACATTTTTTGAAGGGGGCAGCCCCAAGATTTTTCAAAAATTTGGAGATTTTTACACTGGTTGCATTGGTAACTGGTAGTAAACGTACCTGTGAATGGTTAAGACTCGAACGTCTATGTGTCACAAACGAAGGAAGTTTGTACTGAAAATTATTATCGGGGATCCCGCTATTAATTATTCAACGGCTGCGGGGAAACGGGGCCTTCCAACATGTTGAAATAGCCGGGAATAGCGCCATGTACGTCGCTACGCTCATCCAATTGTTGTTTTCAATAGTTCAGGAACGTCAAGTTAGAGGTTATTTTTTCTCGAAGGTGGCACTATTTCTCATGGACGGACATAACGTAGATTTCCAGCTCTGACGTTAAGGCCAATCTGGAATCCCCAATTCTAATTACAAAATCGCCTTATTTTGTGAAAATACGCTTGTTTTAGCATTCTCGTTCGCAGGTATTAGTTTCCTAGACAATTTTTTTACCAACGTCGTAACTGTGAAAAATATAAAATTGAAAAAAATTGGGGGCGCTCTTCAAAAAAGTGCCCATTTGCTTGGAACTAATTCATATTAACGTTATTACAGCAGAAAATTTACACCAAAATTCTGAAATACGCATAAAATCCAACGCTAGAGAGTAATGTTCCAAACGAAAAAAAAGCGCACCACCCCGCCCCATTAAAATTGAATCAACTCCAACATTACCGTAACGCCACCGGGGGGACCCCCCCCGCCGCAGAGAATATGACCAAATATCCATGCATGACTTTTATCCAGTCATATTTCTTCTCTCATACAGAATAAACGTATTTTAAATCATCACCTGTAATTTAATAATAATAAAACGATTATAGTAGCAGCATTTTGCAGACTCAAATCGGTGTTGCTTGCTATAGAGGTATCCACTAACTCAAATGTGCACAGTAGTCTAGTAAAAATTGGTACTTTGGGCAGTTCTTTCACATTTAAAATTCCCACAAAAGATATACAATACTATTACCCCCAAGTACTAAGCAGTTTCACCAACTGACCAAATTTTCAACAGATGGTGAGCAGGATTTTTTTTGTTTAGACCAACCATAACTCAGAACGCCTATTTCCATGCAGGTTTAGAGAACGTGGTCTTATGGTTAGAAAGCTTACTTCTGGCGCAAAAGGATCCCCATCTCTAACTTTACATCACTTAAGATTTTTGTATAACAATTTATTGATCTTGTTTAATGTTGCAGCTTAACAATGTTTAACGTGCTGTCTCCGGTGGCAATATTTCCAATCCTGTAAGTAATTGTAAAATCTCTATTTCAACTTGACCGGCCAACGGGACAAGATTTGAGGTTAAATCAACCTTTCTAAGTATTATCTATATTATTAATTTAATTCTTATTAGTCCAGTGCGTGACACAGAGATCCACATTATTGAGCTAATTTGGCTTCAAACACTTGTCTACATGGTTTCCATAGCACAAGATCTGAAACTAAACTTGCCCAAAGATTCTGACCACAGTGCCCAAGCAAATTTGTATTTTCACACACAATTTGAAAACGAAAGACCTCCATATAGTTCCGTTATTTATATTGCATATATCTCCAGTTTAGTCAAGAGTTGATTAGTGATTGTGCAACGCCCACCTAACATCATGCGAACTTTATTTTCACAGCCCAGGATAAGGCGCCATAATAAAGGATGTTGTTGTTGTTGTTTTCTGTCTTACTGTGGCTTGGAAAGTTGTAGTTTAGAACTGGAAAGTTTGAGTACAATATTCTATTGAGTTATTGCATGACTGACGTAGGTTTTTTCCTTGATGATTTCGTTTCTGTATTCGATGTTCTCGTAGGTGCTTTGTGTCCAGGTTCCTTTCAGAAGTGTTTTTGCAAATGGTTCTATGGCACACATCTTGTGATTCAATACCAGGCAGTGGGTCGGTTAGCATTCATGTGCAGCGGACTGTAAAGCAGCACTTTCAACTCTTTCTAGTAGCTTTTGGGCAGAAGAAAGGCCAAGTCTGATTAACAGCGCTATATCATCTGCAAAGCGAGGTCGTTAACCATTAAAAGTTCAACTCTGACGGCTGCAACTGGAATGATGGTAAAACCAAGTTTCTTTCTCTTCCCAGTTATGCAGATCCCATTCATAGTCAAGAAATATAATAAACATGTAGGGCGTTAGAGTATCGCGATGACGCACTCCTCCGCATATGTCACACTAATTATGTATCAACATCGGGAGTAATTTTGAAACACTAAACGTAAAGTTCATCGAAATGCCCATCACGACAGCTCTGTAGTCGGTATGGCTGACAGTGGGGTAATCAATGCAAAATTGATGAGGGCGGAGTAAATTGCCTCAAATGTGCTGTCCATGCAATTTTATATGAGAAACATGCCAGCGTAACCATGCCAATCTTGAAATAACATCACTTTCTTACTTTCTTAATAACTAGCGCATTGTCAGACACTTTAAAGCAGTCTTTCAGATGTGATGTTTTCCTTTCTTTATCAATCACTAATTAGAGAATAAACCCAGACAGCAACTCGGTGATGGTCCTATGTTATGCGTTAACCAATAATTTTGGTGTTACAATGTATGATATGACACTTCTTGGTGTTAATTTTACACCACATGTCGGTATTAATTATTCTTTTAACACTGCAAGTGCAAAAATGACAATACTGGTGTTAATTTAACACCCTCCTGGAATCAATACGGAGTTTGGTGTTAACATATTTGTAACGTCTGACATTTTAGTAGAAATTGTTTTTGTTATTGTTTGCTGCTATTGAATAATACCGATAAGCTTGACATCGACTTAATGTTAAAATTTTAACATCCTAGTTTTTGCAGTGTAATTGTACACACTTTCAGAGAGTTTTCAGGACTCTACGGAAATTCGTAGGTGTGTGCGTGACTCACATGATGCTATGGTAACTAGGGTTTAAAGGTGCTTGTTCAGATTTATGTCTATTGTGTTCTCTACTTGATATGACAGCCTGGCACTGATAGTAGAAGCAATAATGTATATTGCAAAGCCCTATTCAATACTTTGCTAATATTGATGGTTACCATTAAAACGGAGGTTTTTTGTTTATATCTTGGGAATGAAATGAATTTGAGGGCTCAAATTTCAGGACAACAATGAGAAAAATACTTTCATCTGATATCAAAATCGATACTACTTCGAGTAAAACAGGGGGTCCCAAAGACGATCGGAACACGCACCTTTAAAGTATAAATGCACTTTTTTTCGCACTCATGTTAATGCACCTTTAAGAAAATTGTGTATTCCAAGATGAAGTTTAAAATTTAGACTTATACAATACGCCCTTGATAGCAAATTTTAGGGCTCAAGTTGCCCAATATCCATCTACATTAATCCGCAAAGGGTTGGACAAAACTAAATGTCTTGAATTGCCTGATATGATGTTCTAATTTCAACACATTCTCCATTGCTTTGAACCGTACTCTGCCTTCCATTAATAAGCAGGGACGATAAGGTGAGGTATAAACTGCAAAGGTATCGTGAAATGCCATCGTTATCTAACTCAGTGTCAATAGACCAAGAAATAGTCTTATTAAAAAAGACATCTCACGCATTGACCCGGAACTTCATTCAATCATATTTGATTTCACAATACCTCTGACCTTTAAAGGCCTATCAGAAATTTGCAGAAGTAACTTAGAAGTGAAGAATAAGTCTATATTTGAATCCATTCAATTATGTATTATAAGAAGTGTTCGTACGGACACAAGTGACCAAATATCCGATTTTGTTTGAATTAGGTTGCTCGCAGCCTATAATTAAGGGTATGTTAAAAGACCTATACTTGTTGCAGACTTGCAAAACTCAGATTTTTTTATATTTTTGGAATTTCAGATTTGGAAAGTGCAAAGTGCCTTAAATCATAAGTTTTTGGTTTCTTTTCATAATTTCATGTTAAGGAATTGTGGTTTGGTAAACACCAGGTATAATTACAAACAAATATCTAGGGGTGTATCTATTTTTTAGGTGGAGGATGGGTATTAAAATCAACTTAAGTAGCATACAGAGAAATTACAAAACAATCCGATGGAGAATCTATACAAAAATTGGTCATCCATTACAATAAACTGAAAAGTGATATAACTTTTTGAAGAAAGGATGTCATTTAAATCTACCAATGCAACCTTGTAATTATGAAAATAAATTGTTATTTCAATGTCATACTTTATTGGTAATAACTTGAAGGCTTGATGTAAACTTTGCAAAAATAGCAAGCTTTAATACTTTGTTTTTTGTTTTTTTTTTGTTTTTTGTTTTTTTAAATGAGGAATTTACTGAATTCAATTGTGAGGTAGGCTTATCAATAACAAAACATGGCTTAGGGCGCAGGCATATGAACCTTTTATGAATGCAATTTTGGAACTTACCAGAATCACAATTAAAAGACACTTTATTGCCATAAAATTTTTAAATCAATGTTTATGTTATTAAGGAAAACCTGCTTACTTGCATTTTCAACTTCCAATGAACACCCTCGTTGCTGGTATATAATTTAAAGTCGTCCCGAGTTTTAATTGTTAGACACAACACTTGGTCGGTGAAATTTAAACTACACTTGATATTCTTCGATCTTTAGTGTTTTTCCTGATCTATCGGATGACCTATCAAGTACAAAACGTTTCCATGTTAATTTTGCATCGTTACAAGCAATTGATCTTCTTGTAAATGCTTAGAATAGTGGTAATAAAAACTTATAAAAAATACATAGGGTCCTGGATCGCTTGTCGCCTGCCGTCGCGGTAGTGAATGTAGGCCGAACATTATTTGACCTGTATATGTGCCTTGACTCAGCAACAAATGAGGGATCACCATGTTGCACTATGATTCAAGTTTGGTTCCAATGACTTCAACTTTTCAATGAGGGTCCATTTTCCATTTTCAGCCTCTATTTTACAAACTTGACCGCACATGACTTTGGACCTTGGCATGTGACTTTGAACGCATCAACAAATGAGGGATCCCATGTTGCACCTATGATTCAAGTTTGGTTCCCAATTGACTTCAACTTTCCTATGAGGTAATTTTTACATTTTCAGCCTATTTACAACTTGCCCTCACATGACCTGTGACCTTGGCATTGACCTTTGACCTATCAACCAGTGGGGGATGCCATGTGCACTGTGACCCAAGTTTGAGTTAAATCCATCAAAGTATGGGGATATTACATGCAAATGTTAACCCTTTTTCACAACAGACATCAACAGACCTCAAAACAGACATCAACAAAGACTACAAACGTGGACAAAGTGATCCCTATGTGTCTTCCGACCTTAGGGCAGGCGACACAACTATGTGTCTTCCTGCCTTAGGCAGGCGACACAATAATGGCTAAAAAAAGCTGGCATTAGTACTGAGCTACAAAATAAATTTCAATGTTACAATGTCACATTCGAATTGGGCAAGTTATATGATATTTACATTGCAACCTGTTTATAACTCACATTGACAGTCAAAAGCTGTCATATGTGAATAGAAATCTTCATCGCAAGAGCAGCAGTTTATTACACGCAGGTTTATTCAACAATGTATCATTGGACCCAGTCCAAAGCAGAAACTGAGTAAAACTACTACTCCGGTGTCTTAAAATAAGACACCGGTTGTTGGTCTTCGGTTGCCTGCGTGCTGGTTTCCAAGAGTCCACAGGAAAAACCTGTTGGGAGAAAAAGGCATTGTCGGATAACACTAAATTTATCCCGCATTAAATAATAGTCCAACATGCACAAAGGAATTTTAATGGTATAGTCATTTCACAGGGCAACATCATCAAAGTAATAATTCTAAATATCTTGCCGTTGTTTTTTTAATCTTCATTTCCAATTGCATTGTATGCAAAGTGCTAAAAGGCATATGATCAATTTGCAGGATACTTTTTTGAATAGATGCAATGCATGGTTTTCAGGACCTTGGTAGCCCACTGGCCAGGAACATGAGATAAACAGTACCCCCTAGTGCTCTGGTATGCAAGGACAGCACGTTTCCCTGACAACCAGAAAAGAACAATCACAAAATATTGCATAGTGATACCAGATTGTGTGATCACCACATATCCATTCTTGGGTCACCAGTTCATGTGCCTGATGAGGTGTCTACTATATTTGAAATGGGCATTAAACATGAGATCTGTCTTAATTGAGAGGGGCCTGTGATAGTCTATTACCGTATAAATTGTTACACAAGTTTGCTGTGAACATGTTACCGTTAGGGTGAAGTACAAGTGAGAATCCTTTTATAATTTTTTTTTATATTTTTTCTGCTAAATCACGAGTAGACTCACTGGCGTGAGAAAAATATGCGCTCCCTAGATTTGTCAGATGCGGAAGTACTCGATTAAGCCGGCATTGTGCCCCAATGTTGTGTCCGAAAGATCGAGAATTTCTAAGGCTGGCCAAAAGCATAGGTAGCTTCCAAGGATTGCAATGTTTTCTTCGGACATGGTGGGTAGAAGCAAAGCTTCAAAGCTTTAAGCTTTTTGTTTTGGAGGAGAGAGGCGCACAACAAAAATTCCGATTCCTTTTACGATCGGATTCCCTTCGAGGTCATTTCTTCCAGATTTATCATACAGGACAGAGCTTGACTCACTGATGCAAAGTACGTCGTCGTTAAGGAGCACCAAGTCGTTTAAACTCAAAAAACTCGGAGATAGTCAGATAGGGGATGTGCTCTGGCGAATGAGAATAAAGCCATGGATGGTATCGACAAAAGCTATAGTTTTAAAACTGTCAGAGGCAAAAGACCTATTGAAAATTGTCACCGTTATCAAGGCACATATTTCAAGATTCAAAAACTAGTTGTGACGAATCTGGAGGTGTTTGACAACTTCTGGATTATTTTATGTCAAGAACGTACAATGTAAACAGGAAAACAACAAAATCATGTTTCCCCATTAATAGAAGTTTCCTGATATACAAAACAAGTTCCGTTATCCGTAAGTCGAGGGCGCTCAGCAGTTTATGCAATCCATCTTCAACAAACAGAGTATGTATATCTGTAAAGTTTTCATTAAAGTGAAGACGCTCAAAGTCGTTTTGCTCCCGATGTGAGTGTACATTCCATCGGGAACCAAATGGAACAATGGATAAGTCCTACGCAAGGACCCTGTTTTACAACAATCTTGCAGTGAATCTGAACATTTTTCCATTACTATATGTTACGGAAAATTAAGTTTCGAAAGTTTTGGCTGCTACGGAGAATTTTTACAAGTCCATGAATGTTTCCAAAGCCATCCAAGGACAAGCTCTGAGTGCCTTTAAGTCACTGATACGGTTTGCTATGGCCCCTTCTGAATAATTGATCTTGTATTCATCATACAAAATGCACTTCATTTCTAAAAATATAGAACGGGGGGAATGCATTCAGGAATCATTACAAGAACTTATTCTGGTTTGGTATAGCAGGTTAAATTGGACGTTTAAACTTGCTTTTTTTACACCTTCGTAAACTTGTCTTCAGGAAAAATTTCGCTGACAGATTAAAAAATACTCTCATGGAAATCAAGGTATCGTAGGTGTGTCAAGGTAATTGTAAGCTCTGATCAGGAAACAATGGTTTCAAGTAATTGCAATGCTTGGCAAACTGCGATTCCTTTAATTAACGAAGAGGAAAATATGCTTGTTCTCTGTCAACATCCGATTCCACTCTACAAACAACGGGTGATCGTCCATATCACCCGGTAATGAAGCCATCACACGAGGCGGCAACACTACCAGACGTTACATGTGAACTTAAGCTATAGCTAAAAACTGCAAACATCAATGAGAAATTCTCCGGCCTATGTTTGACTATTTTCTCGATTGGGGGCCCCAAGCGACGAAACTGTCTCTATAGTTTTCTGCCGCGTGAACGCAAAAATGTGCTGAACAAAATTCCTGGACTGTTTGTGAGTGAACTCTCTATATTTTCAACTGAGCGTAACTTTGAACGCGTTCTCTCTTTTGAAATCAGACCAAGATGACAACATTCTTCTAACGTTGTTTGACTTAATTCACTCCCACGGAAAGTCAATTGTTCTACAAGTAGGCCCTCCAGGCCCATTTTCCCAACTTCTAACACCAACGAATCTACGTTCTTTTGGGTAGAGTGGTCACGTTGTACATACTTGGCCTCTCTGTGTCGTGCTAAAAATTCAAGAGATTCTGTATATAATTTTGTCATTGTATCAGGCAATTGTCGTTGGTCCTCCCACAACATACAAAGCATCGCCAGCATAACAGGTGTTGTTGTTAGACATTGAACCTGGGGTGTATTCAGTATGCGCAAAAATGATGATATATCATCAATATTCTTATTTATCTTATCGTTCGGTTCGAGTAGCGTGAAAGAGTCAAGATATGAAGTTACCCTTTCCATCTCTTGCTTCAACTCTGTAGACATTTCATATGATCTATTAAATAGACCAAAAATGTTTTTATTTCATTTAACAATTGTCGTTGTAACTCATGTATGGATTCGCATGAATCCAAAAGAGACTTCAGGTTTGGACCAATTTTGTTTTTCATATGTATCAAGGTCTCGGGTGGTTCATATGACTGCTTCAGATGTTGAAGATATGAAGCTGCTGCAAGTGCTTTGCGTCTCAAAACATTAGTGGGTTTGCTACAATGATTTAAATCGCTCAAAAATGCATTTACAGTAGCGACATCACGATTGTTCATACCTAAGAATACATCAATTGTTGCATTTAATTCAGACGCTTTGGACAAAAGTTCATCCGATATGTTTAGCTCATCGAAATATGCCTTGAGCAATTGCAACATCTCAAGCATTTTTTGTTTGAGTATTGAAGGTGGTCCGTAGGATTTTTCGAATATTTTTTCACCCAATTTGGAACCACTCGACATTTCACCTAGATCCTTCCAAATCGCTCTAGTTGATTCAAAGAATGAGGCGTGGTCATTTACCTGTTTATGCAATTTCGCCAGTAACTCGCCTTTTCCACTAAATCGATTAAGAAACCAATCGATCTGTCGCATTTCCTCTTTAAACTCATCTGGAGGTTCACATTGAAGAGTTTTTAGTTGCCCTAGAACCAACTTGGCTTCTTCTGCTATGTTTACTATTTGATTAAGTAATTCATAAAACTCTCTTATCAAATGAATAAAAGGTACTACCGCTTCAGTATTGGATGTCGGGCTTACATCATCCTGAGCGGGCCTGCCTGTCATTATATCATGTATTTGTCCAATGTTACGGCCAATTGCTTTAGTTTGTAAGCCTAGTTTTTCAATAATCTCTCTGCAATCATTTGGCGGTCCATAATAGGTCCAGACTGTTTTCATAAAGATTTCAACACTATGAAGCTGCTGTTTAATGCCATCAGGCATTTCTTTATTCTTTAAGATTTTGAGGGCAGACCACACTTTCGTAGCTTTTCCCCTGAATTCTTCGGCTAATTCACAATTCTTTTTGCGTAGACAATTAAACACAAATGCGATTTTATTCACTTCGTTAAACGTTTCTGCTTTTACACGAACATGTGTGAGGTAGGGATATATGTCAAAGTATTTTACAACAAATTCACATACACGATCAAATGAAAGCGGCATAATGTTAACAACAGCGTAGTTTCTGAACATGTCAGTAAAGTTAGAAACTTTGTGTGGTCTTGTGGTGACTATAACCAGACTCTCCTGCAGCCACCTGTTGGATAAGATTTCTTTGAGGTCCCCTGACTGAAAAACACCTTCAGATGACTCATCAAAACCATCAAGCAAGTAGATGATTGAGCTAGCATGATTTTCAATGTGTTCCAATAACCCTTCACTGCACGGTCTTGATAATAACTGATCTTGTATGATATCATTGAGATTCATTCCTTCCCTGACATCTCGCAACTGTATTGCAATTACCAATTTGTTTTGCACATCACCAAGTTGCCTATCGTCATCAATAGCCCAATCGTACGCAAGTTTAGAGACTAATGTAGATTTGCCACTTCCAGGACCGCCTTTAATTAATATACGTTTCACCATATTCCCGTGTTTGTCTTTTAAACCTAAGATATCATTGTGAGACTCCAACTTCCTGCATTTAATGGCTGGTATATTCCTCAAATCTTCACACAGTTCCAAATCCACATAGAGTTCGTCCATGTTGGCAAATTCCTCTGGCACCCCTGGAAGCAATGTGATCTTATCTCTAGTTTGTCTGTATTCAAGCATAAGCTGATTCCTGCATTTCTTTTCATCAAAGACGTGACTTCCTACGAGTGAAAGTGATATAATGATATAATTGAAATTGGTCGTCACATTAATTCCTTAAAGTAGAAAGCAGGATAGAGGTATCCCAATGTTGTAATATGAGGATACACGAGAGATCATTTAGGTTATTATAAGACAAACATATGCTCATTAAAAGGAATAAACCCCAATTTACAATTTTCTTTCGTTCCAAGGCATTACAGATAAGAAAAGGAAGGGGTCGAGTGATATACTACAATGAACGAAAAGCAAAGACAGTTCAAGAGATCAACAAAGGCACATATTAAAGAGGGAGAATGACTTGCAAGATCTCTGGGATCTTATGTTGCCCCGGTTTAGAAATGCAATAATTGTAGTTGTCTTCGGCACTGGTGTGAATCAATACAATGAATAAATATAACCAACTTCACTCTCGTCTTCAGAATCACCTGTTCTAAATCCCCATGCTAGTATGATGTTTAGCATAAGTTTAGATACAATAGATTACTTTGTTCCATTTCAATATTATTGAGATGGGTGAACTTTATTTTAAAATGGCGGATTTACCAAATAATATAAGCAATACCTTTTACATTTTAACTATCATATCACATTTTCCGTACAATTATTGAGTTCAACATTTTGATATATTCGGGATATCATGCATCATGGTGAAATGCTTGCTGACAGATGCGAAGATGGCATACCGCACTCTTCAAAACGGGCCAACCCCACAGGTGCAGCTTTCAGTGTGGACGACGCAAACATAGATCCTTTCCCGTCCGATATTTCTTAAGAATTGGGAATCGATTTGATTATCCTTTTTATATTATCTGTGGTTTGGTGTGTAAACTAAGAATTCGGTTGAAATAAATAACAATCTGTTAAACACCCGTTGTAATCACAATTATTCTAAAGATATGCCTCTAATAGTTTAAATGTATCGTGTAACTTGAGGTTCGACAAAGTAAATCCTTTCAATTAAAATTTTACATCATTAACTGATAAAAAAATCATTAAGCGTGATTAAACACCTATGGAATTAATGAAAAAAACATGTTTAATTTTAAGTTGATGTAGTCTTTACCACATACCCTTTTCAGCATGTAGTCTCTGGGTCTGTTCTGCAACCTCCCGTGGAACCCTTTCAATCAGATCAAACTGTATGCTTATGGAGTTCTTGGACGACTGCCTTTTGTTAGTGTTTGACACGTTCGTTCAGTATGTTCTTTGAACTGTTGTTCCATAGTATCGTAAACAAATTCCTTCAACGCTTCTGTTAAGGGCTTTAAAGCGTCTTCCCTCATGCTTGAAGTCACAGGAGAGTTCAAAATCTACATTATTTTAAAAACGAGAAAGAAAAATATAGTCAATAATTATATTGTTAGGAGCTATAGGAAGTCTAGTAATTTGACTAGAATAAGCCCATTCCTTGCTCAGCTAAAATGAATTCTATAAAGGTTAGGACTGGTTTGTTTAATATGTATTTTAAAAACTGCGACAACAAAAACTTTTATGGCGTTTGTGTAACATTACAAAATGAACTATCCATAATAATAATTGCAAATTAATTCTACAAAACAGCAAGTAATGAAAAGTGATTAAACAGCCCTAAAAATTACTCTCATTTATTTAAAGGGACACAATGGCATTAAAAACTATACTATTAAGACATAATAAAATGGACCCTTAATGAAATCACTTCCACAAATTTGAAAACAATTGGATGTTTACATTCTGTAAAAACAGCAAGAGTTTATGGCAGTTCGTGGCAATTCCTGCCACGGCAAATCAAGTTGTTGATATCCCTGCCAGAATTCACAGTATATCTAGCATGTTTTGTGACACAATTCAAAAGCATTCAGACCAGGATTCAGTCATTGCACTTCATGCTTGTAGTAAATATTGATCGGACAAGTGAAGGAGGATTAGCCAGGATTAGCATATACAATAGCAATGGCCTGTGAGCTAGTTTGATAACTGCTGGTAAGGTCAGCATCCTTGGCTGAGAAGTGAAGCTTAGAAGGAATATAATATCAGTTACTTTTCCCTTTTTTACAAATGTAAACACCCAAATCGTTTTCAAATTTTTGGAAGTGATTTCAGTAAGGGTCCATTTCATTATGTCTGAATTTGTTCATGCCATTATGTCCCTTTTATTTAAAGAGATTGGAAGCAATATATTAGTTTTGCGGCAGCGTGCATCGTTGAGTTCACTACTCCTTTGACTGATAGCAAAGCAGTAATCGTTATTCTATTCAATTTAAACTTGCATGTTATAATCGCAGCGATCTCCTTTTTGTTTGATTTATTAGATATCTCATAGAAAAGGTTATTTCCAAACGTTCCGTTGACTGTGATGGTAGGCTACGTTTTGATGTTTGTACCACGTGCCCCAATGGCTACTTTGTTGTAATCTCTGTCCTGTTACAGACAGAAAATACAAAATCACTTCTACACGATTATTTCTTCCCAAGTATATCGAATCTGCACGCAGGATTTTGCACATACTAAACGGTTCAGATGATGCGTTATTCTCAACTTTTTAGGTAAGCCCGGAGGCGATGCTATGGGTCACGAAATATCGCTTTAAAGCAATATTAGCACATTTTTGTGAAGAACGCCCCCAATTTTTCAAAAAATTGAGATTTTTACACGTTTGCATTGGTAACTGGCTAGTAAACTATACCTGTGAATGGTTAAGCTCTACAATGTCTACAATGTGTCGCAAACGAAGGAATTTTGCAACTAGAATAATTAATATCGGGATCCCGATAATAATTCAACTGCTGCTGGAAACGGCCTTCCAATATGAAATAGCCGGGAAATAGCGCCATCTACGCTCATCTATTAGTTGTTTTATTGGTTCAGGCAAGTCAAGTTAGAGGTAATTTTCTTGAGGTGGCACTATTTCATCATGGACGGACATAAACTAGCATTTCCTTCCAATCTCTGCGTTAAGTCAACTAGGATTCCACTTCTAATTACAAAAACGCTCATTTTTATAGATACTACTGCCATTTTTGAGCATGCTCGTTCGCAGGTGTAGTTTTCTAGACTATTCCAACATAGCGCTGTGTAAAAATTTCAAATTTTGAAAATGGGGGCTCTCTTCAAAAAATGTGGCTATATTTTATGGAATTCTCAAATCTTCGCTCGTGTCTTTGAGAGTGAATGTCTTCACAACATGATCGAACTCGAGAAAGTTAGCTGGTTGCAAATTAATTTATTATTGTAAGGTCATAAATTACTTCTAAAACTTGTAAGGTCATAAATTACTTCTCAAACTTAGTACACTTTCGGAAAATCCAGATCGTATAAAATTCCTGGTCTTCAAAGCACCGCTGGGGGTGTTTCAATAAGGTGACCCACCTGACCCACTTTTTTTTCTGACACGCTTATGAATTCGGAAACCTTAACGGAATAAACCACACAGATTATTCCGTTAAGGTATCCGAATTCGTAAGTATGTCAGAAAGAAGTGGGTCATATAAGTGACCTTACCGAAACACTCCACCGCTACCGGAAAAATCGTTGCAAGTGATACTACCAGACCTGGTCCGATATGTTATGGACAGTATCAGCGTTCGATTTCTTCAAAATGTTAACAATCGCGCCCACTATTTTTCATTAAAGTCCATTTTTTTTGCACTGTTGGAAATGGCTGTAGTAAAGACCAATGGATCTATATCTAACGACCGCAACCGAGATGCTGTTCACCAGGTAGCGCCAAATGTCCCTGTTTGTCATTAAGTTGGGATGTCAGATGGATCCTGCTGGATATCTCAAGCAATCACATTAATGTAGTTAAAGGGGCGACCACCCCTGTTTTGGCACGGTAACTTCCAACATGTGACGTCTGAGACTACTTGATCATTGGCACGATGACAGTGACCGGCAAATCGTGCACGGCGTTAGGCAACAGAAGATGAAATTGGAGGGATATCTCCATATATCTGTGCGTTGGTTACGTGCTCACGCCAGGATATGTTTTGTACTCGCATAAGAAGCCATCCAGTCTATCCTATAGCTCTTTCTTCATGGTCCAGGTCTCAGATCCATATAACAGGATACTTTCTACACAGGCTCTAAAGAATTTCAGCTTGGTTGAATTGGAGATACCAGATTGCCATAAGTGGTGTAGTTTATTACAGGCATTCCAAGCTAGT
This sequence comes from Ophioderma brevispina, assembly GCA_023653785.1. Lineage (NCBI taxonomy): Eukaryota > Metazoa > Echinodermata > Ophiuroidea > Amphilepidida > Ophiodermatidae > Ophioderma > Ophioderma brevispina. The sequence continues at coordinate 100,319 of JAMKCH010002794.1, forward strand.
CATTTGCGTTACAGGAAGTCGTTCTTGCTGTCGGCAAAATAGGACCCTAGAAACTTGAAGTCCTTGACCTCTTTGAGTTGGCTACCATCTGTACATAGTGCAGATAGGTTGATGATCATTTTCCTCATTGGCGGTCATATATTCCGTCTTCTTGGCATTTAGATGTAGGCCGACTTTGTCTGCAGCATCCTCGAGTGCTGTTAGTAGATCTTGTGCACCACATATCAGATCAGCTGTTAGAGCTAGATCATCTGCGTAGTGAAGGCCTGTGAGATACTGACTTTGGTGACGTCTAGAATGCTTGGGTTTGATGGCGAATCCTTTGTCGTTCGTGATGTGAAGACTCTGTCTGAGGATGTAATCAACCACGATTACAAAGAGATAGGGAGCAAGAGTATCTCCTTGGAGGATTCCAGTAGTTGTTAGGAACTCCTTTGTGGGCCCATCCATAGTCTGCACAAAGCTATATAATGGGTTATCATACATGATGGCAATTGCCTTGACAGTCTCATCTGGGACACCGTTGTTGGCGAGGCTCTAACGAATTTCAGCGTGGTTGAATTGGAGATGGAGACCAATGGAAGTGGCTAGGCTTAACACGCCATATTTGTCAAGAAATGACGATGTTTATGCATTTGTTTACTAGTAAAAGTCGGATCTGACTTTTATTAGTAAACAAAACAGTCGGAAATGCATCTTAAAGACCGCTTTAAAATGCTTTATAGTGTCTGTTTTTCACAAAGAAGAGTAATATAAGGTGTTGATATGACCTAACACTAGCAATTTATAGACAAAATGGGCATTTTGAATTAGGAGAAAAATTACTGATAGTGGCTTTAAGCTGCAGTGTTTCCAATCTCTTTAGGCATTTGTCTCAGGTCATTCACCGTTAAATAAACGAATTGCAAAAACTTCTTACATTATTTAATTTATTCCGCATTTCAGTTCCATCTTCTGTAGTAAACTCTTTCGGATGTAGCATTTGGCACCATCCTACCAAATCAGTGATATCGTCAAAGTATGTACTCATCAGTTGGTCAGTAAGCTGCAAGTTATCCTCCCATTTCATGTGCGCTAGTGTATTGCGTATTGAAGCAACCTGGTGGTAAATGAAGTATTTCAATTAGAATATGGTTAATACAACAAAGGCGCTTTTAAATAGATAGTGTGCTTAGCCATTTTCTTCCATTAAATGAGCAACCACGGATACCTCCCCTTATGTCGTACCAAAACGCCGACCACAAAAGTGAGCATTGAGTTTAATGTGCTTGTTTCTTTTTGGACCGCGCATCAGATTTGCTGCTGTGGCAAATATTTCATTATTTTTCTTAAAAACTAGATAATAAAAACAAATATCCAATTGCTCAAAATATTATAAAGTATCCCTTCTTGTAAATTTAAAACAGTTTCCTTGGGAGGGGTCTCACAATACACAATAATGAATTTCATCCAGTGTCTTGTCCTGCTTGTTATAAATCTCGGTGTAAAAATGTTTTAACTAGTTTTTAAACTTTAGAAGAATAAGCATATATACCTGTGTTTGCTTAAGGCGCTTGTAAACTTTGTTTTCCCGGATACGTCAAATAATAAGGGTAGTGTATTCATCATGCCTTTAGATGTAATAATGAAGTGACAGCAAATAACGAATAATATTATCAGACCTCATCACAAGTTAAAATTCTCCAAAAGGAAACTGAGAATCAACTTCCCCTTGGCCGTATCAAGTGAGAGTTGGCCACGCGTGGGCACGTCATCCAAGCCAAACGATTCAAGCCATTGCGTAATGAATGCGTAGATTTTCAGGTATTTCTACCTCACGGGTAAAAGCAGATAATGATATTTGATTTATCATTTAATGGAGGGAAGGGAATGGAGTAATGCATTCTAATCTCTAATGCAAGAGAACGCTTCCTATTCTCGCGGTCATTTACTTGAACTAGTGCATCGCCCCCCGTGTGCGACCTTTGACCTATTATTATGTGTGACCTTTGAATTCAGAATTGTTCTGTGCTAAGGTCAGCAGTCCATTTGACCAAATTTGATGGTCATAGGGCATTTCTACGCAAATTGACCTCTAGATGACCTTTGACCTTGTGGGTCACTCTAAAACCCTGCTAAAAAAGGTCAGACTGTCCTCCCCTACCTTCATGTCAAATATCAACCCATATGTCAAAGCATAACGAAACGCATAGCCAAACAGACAGACAGACAAATCTCATTTTTTTAGTAAAAAGTATAGATAATTGTGTCGAATTGGGCAACCTATTAGCGAGGACTATTTCTTTAACATATACAAACTAGATCAAAAATTATATATACATACAAATATGTTGTTAATGTTTTTAAAGTGTTGTATTTGCATTATACAAATTAGTTCACTTACAAAATACTTGAAACTCTTCTTCAGTACAATAATTTCCAAACGTTAAAGCAATAACAGCACATTTTTGTACTTTTTGAATCTCAAACTTTAAAAGCACTGCAAGTTAAAATTTGCAAGATTCCCCTGGCGGGAGAAAATATGCAAATGAGCTCATTAATATGCTCAAATAGTGATGACAACACAGTGCATGGGTATTACTTGCATGTACTATTGCCCACATACCAAGTTGCATATAAAATTGGATCGATTGAGCCCAAATTTATTGGTCGAGCTACGAGAGCGCGTGTGGTCTAGCGGAAAAGTGCAGGACTCGTGATCAATAGACCTTGAAAATCGTGAGTTCGAACCCCACTATGGTCAACGTGTTTGTGTCCCTGGGCAAGACACTTAGTCTCAATTGCCTCGTCCACCCAAGCGACATCTGGGTAGCTGCTATGGGGAATATTACAATCTAACTGCTGACAGGCTTGTGCGCTTGTAAGGCGTGTCTTCGAGCAGCCACCTAAATGAAGCGAAATGATTGTGACGATTTCTTGAAGGCGGCGTAATAATAATTGTCAACCGCGCTTTGAGCGTGTTGGGATTAAGCGCTATATAAAAACTGTTTATTATTATTAGTTGCAAAAATATTGGGCGAGAGCCCAATATTTAAAACTCATAGTGAGACAAATAATTTTGGGCGTAAATCATTCGATTTTATGATTATCATGTTTCGGATCCGATATTTTCAACAGTTTGGCTCCTCAAAACATGATCGTAAAATTTTGACATTGGGATCTGGTAGAAGTTCACCTATTTAGTCACTTAACCAAGTTAACCTAACCAAAATGGACTCACACACACACACACACACACACACAAGGAATCTGCCGTCGCAATATACCCCATATACTGGTGAAACAAAAATAGTGTAAAAAATGTCCAACTATAAGAACTCGACAAAATTCTGACACCTTTTGAAAATGTAGCAAGAAACATCTTAATTCGACTTCATTGTATGGCTTCTGTAATATCTATTTGTACTTGACATATCTTTTGTGGCAGTGTATTAATTTCACTTAATTTTATAATAAATAACTTATCAACTATCAAGTCTATTTTATAAGCATACCTTTTTGATAATATCAAAACTTGCACTGTCTCCGCGGTGAAATTCTTTAAAATGCATCATTAGCATCAGAAGACTGGCTGAATCAAAGTCAGTAACTTTAGAATAAGATTGGTTATCCTGCAAGCGGATCACAAATGCTCTGGCAACCTCGATGTGATATACTCCTAAAAGCGCCGGATTAACGTTCTTCCAACATATAGAATTCTTTCTGAAGAGGGTATATTCGGCCTCAACTGCAGTTCCCTCCAATCGACGCAGTTCTGGCATGATGAGTTGGTCTTTGGTTTTCCCTATATTGGACATTTGGGGGTTAGAAGGAGGCCGAGGTCGAGGTCTGCAACAAACTTGCATTGTCTGTTTCCTTCCAGCATGCCATCCTTGAAGGACATTATCTACACACGACGCCGCCTGGCGGCAAATTAGGTTAAGAGCTACATGACATTTGACGTAGTTGCTAACATCATTGCACTCCGCCATGTTGTTTTCACGTTCTCAATTTTATTTAACACACATAACGAGTAAATTTAAAGATATCGTTTATTATGATATCCTGTACTGTTGCAGAACTTAGTATTTAGTATTTGAAAGCATGTCTTTATAACATTATGAAATATCTAACTTATAGAGGGAGATAGAGCGCAACACTCATGATCCGACTACTTTCTTATTTTTGTGATTAAATATCATTTCATCATTGAAAGTTTGAAAAGGAATGGTGTATAATAGCTGTGTGAGATCAATGATGCTGTCAATGGGAGTGAGACTTGGTGTCTGTCTGAGGGCGAAAATGGATGGGGATTTTGAGGAGGACAGAGAGAGCAATGATAAGAGCGAGTGTTTGTGGCAAGTTGCTGACAGATGAAAGACCTGAGGAACTTGATGGAGATTTGGTTTGGAAGAGGGCGTCGACCGGTTGGCGAGGCGATATGTACGTAGTATGAAAGCATTGTTGAGGAAGGATGACCAGCATGTGTTAAGAAGGGCTTTGTGGGTGATTCGAGGTGGGGCGGTTTGACGAGGAGGGGACGTCCGCAAAGAAGACATGGAAGAAACAAGTGTGAGGAGAGTAGGAGGGTTTGGTTGAGGATAGGATGCATTGAATCGGGTGAAATGGAAGTAAAAGGCGTCAGGGCGGTTGCTGCAAATATGTAGTGAATCCGGCCACCCCCGTGATGGGGATAAACCGGATTTAAAACTTTGGTTTAGTAGTAGTATAGTACAGGTTTTGAAAAGATCCCTAACATAAACCAAAAAAAAATCTTAACAACTTGCAAGAAAAGTGGAATTCTCATTGTGCCAAAGTGGGAATGGTGGTGTACCGTTTACATGCTTAGAAACTTTTCTGGAGGCTACTTTACAGGCGGCACTGGCACATTTCCCTCACAAAATATGAAATTATTTCTTCAAGTTTGCTCTCAATGATAGTCTAGGCCATTAGAGAACATATAAAGTTAGAATTTACACATAAAAATAACATAACCCCAAAACAGAATGTGACATTGATGAGGATAAAGACATACAGGTAAGTTGTAGGCCACCTTTTAAGTTCCATACTTAATCAACAAATGTGTATATTTCATCCTGAATATTATTTGACTCGTACTATTACTGATATTAAAACCAACAAAGGTTATCAGACCTATCAAAACATGGTGCAAGCGTGGAAACATTCATACGGCGTTCGTGTTCCTGTGTTAAACCCCATTTTCGTCGTCGTCTGCTATTTAACGTCGCCGCGACGTTAAAGAAAATAAATCATTCATGAATTACTCACATAAGGGACGCTGATTTGGTCTTATAAATCATTCGGGTGAGAGCTTTTGTATATAAAAGCCTTACCCCCATGCAAACATATCGATTTTGAAAATCTTGAGGTGCGCACTATTTTTCAATGTGCCAGTGTCTCTATAATACCCAGGAGTGCAATTGGTTTGGGGTGTATAATAATTATAATAGGGCTGTTTGATATTAGAGTGTTCGTGGCGCATGGCTTACAGAGCGCATAGCTTCTGTACCATGGCGCGTATGTTCCAGGTATTATGTTTGATATAGCATTACGTTTGTGCAGGGGAAGTTTTCTGGAGTTTTGAGTTATGCACAGTAATTAACAGAAGCATGATTGTTGTGAACTTCATATTTTTTTCTTAATTTATCATGATTACTAAGATCTTTTGAACAAGTGTTTTAAGATATGATTTTTTAATGTCACTGGACCGAGACTGCCATATAAAGCATGTAGCCGTTTCACAAATACACCGTTTTGGAAATCCCCATGCCCCAATCCGAGTCCAGATCGTGTCCTACCCTCCCTATACAGACCACTGTAAGTCTCAAATCTTGATCGATTACGCTGTGACAACAGAGATACAGAAGCTTGCTGCTTTGCCTATTGTAGTTATAAACGGTAACGAGATGAATAGTTTTGTGTCACGTGTCAGGTACATGTCACGTGTCAGGTACAGATATCAGTGGGCTCTCGGGGGCGACCGATATAGATAAATCCGACATGTTACATCAAGGTCTGTACATATTACCCTCTGCCCAAAGTGCTATATTTTTTCCAAAAGCCAGACGTAATATATGTCTAAACAGTACCAAATTTACCTTTTCCCTACAGATTCAAAAACCGACGTACGATTGACGATAATCGGTTGTTTTTTTTTCCAATGTAGGGATACTGTACGTCATTTTTACCTGAAATGGGTCCCCGAAGCACAATCATAAACAATCATGCCGTTGACGTCATCAATCTTATTTTGTTCCAAAATTGGCTGTTCTTCCCATAATACAATTCCTTTTTAAGATTCACATCTGTATAGTGTTCTTTAAAATTAATATTCAATTGTCCCCGCATGAATGTCAAAAAGATTGGTCGCATAAGTCAAAATGAAAACATAGTCAGCCGTCTAAATACCCTTCCCGTGGACTGAATGAGCAGACGGATCTCCGTGTTAGTTTTAATCAGGCTTACAAGCACGTGCGCTCGGCTGCGGGTTATGCGTCTAGGGATTTCGCGGGTTTAGTGCAGGCAAGTTTGCAAAATCCCAGTATAATGTCTGAGAGTGCTTTTTATCTATTTACTATTGGACAATTGTCGGAAACATAGTACACTATGATGAATTGTTTATGCATGATGTTAAACTCTAAGCTAGGCGCTAATTTTAATGAATGAAGTAATTGTATAGTAAAATTAGACATACCGCTCACAAGAGGATTTGGCCAGTAATTTGATCTGCATAGTCGGGAATAACAACATTATTACTATACTTATAGGCTGGTATTCTCAAAATGGATCTAACTTTAGACCCGGTTTTTAAACAAGGTTTGTCCTACATGATGGAACTTTTTACTTCAAAATACTCTGATTGTTAAATGTAGCAGGTGAGAAAATTCCTTCATGGATGGGGCCATTCCGGCCCATCCATGAGGAATTTTCTCCCTTTTAATCACTTTTGAAACATGTTGGAAGGAAAAAGGTCCACTCCTGTATGACTAACCTGGTTTAAACCTGGGTCCACAGTTAGACTCCCTTTCAGAATACCAGCCATATGTATTACTACCATATAACTCAAAAGCAGGACAGCAGCACTGCAGTCGTCTTGAAGAATAGATTGCTTTATATATTCTGAGATCAAAGGATTCCATTGTCATCCTGATTGGTGGAGTGAATAATTCGTACTGGACTATTATTTGCACGTAAGAATTTGAAGAAAATCGTAATTTTGTATTTTCTGTCCGTAAACGGACAGAAATCATAACACATTGACATTATGGCGAACCATGTTACAAACGTTTGCTCATCTTCAGAATCAACTGAAATTTTGCAAATATCCTTTTCTCGTGCATATCTATAGTGAATCATAAACAAACAAGGAGGTGCTGGGATCACGAGATGCACCTTTAAAATCTGCGCTGTCGATTGCTGAAAGGAGGTCTTTAGCTATTTTTTGATTGTTTATTTTGTTTCTAAATCATAGGTGCTTAATTGATCAATATCAGCCGCTGATAATGTTATTTAATGGGTGGTCAGTAAATGCGCATCAAAACAAAAATATAGAAAAGAAAAGTTCAGCATTCCCTGTTAACAATTAAAAATAATAATTAAAAAGATAATGTTGGTTGTGTTGTCGTGTATTTATGTACAAAATATAAAATGTGTTATAGGAGTGTGTGATGGTGTGTGTTTATTATGTAGAGCATCTAATGTGTGTTTTGTGTTTTGCGTGCATTCAATTCAGATCGCATTTCTAAACACAAACTAAAATAAGAATAAATCAAAAATTACACGACATAATTTGACATGGAGTCATTTACAACCCGAAAAATTAATCCAATCTCTTAAACTTACCTGTTCTCCACCTGAAATGTTTGGCGATATTTGTACCAATAACTCTTATGAAGACGGTAAAAGTGAAAACACATCAAATAATCTCTAAATATTTAGAAACAAACGCAATATTGTTGATAGAAGGAAATGAAGCTTGGACTGCCAATTCTTTTTCAGCAATTTTAAGCCGGAACTTCCTGTTCAAAAATCCCAAAAATTGTTTTTAGCTGTGAACCAGTCATTTGTGTCATCGTGTTTGATGATAGAGGGCGGTGCACTACACGGGTCTTTTTTGCCACAAAATACGTATATAAAGCAGTTTATACTTGTTAACACGTCGAATAAGAAAAAAACGATTTATTAATCTGCGCTAGATCAGCCGTAATTTTCACACAACAATCATTTGTTATAATGTTATGACTTTGACATTCTTCCAAAGAAATTAGGAGCGGTTGTTTTAGAGGGGGGCTTACTTTTTGTGTTGTGTTTAGTTCATGCTTGATCTTATTAAACACTGAGCATTGGATAAACAGCAAACAACCTATATACGAGTGGCATTAAGAGTATCCCCCTGAAGATCCGGAGCTTCTCAGTCACGCTGGCTGTTCGCTCATAGTTGTTCAATACGAAAATACTGCCTGACGTTGTCAGGAATTCACTTGACCAGTGGTATAAGAGTTTCACACATTTGCTGTGGCTTTTTCTGGTGTGTGATTTGGAGAAACTCGCATTTGGATGTATTGAAGCCCGGATTGAAGCATATTAAAATTGGTCGGCCCATTTGAAAACTTTCTGGAGGTTATTTTGTTGTTGGATCTGGTCTATGGAGTTCCCGTGGAGTTCTTGCTTTCTCTGTAGAAGATGCTATCATCTGCGAACAGCCGAAGGGTGGAATCAACATCATATCACTATAACTATATCATTTATGTTGACAAGGACAAGGGTCGGTCTTAGGACCGAACCTGATGAGGAACACATGATGTAACTGAACTGGCGACAATTATGAGTGAGCTCCATTGACTACGATACATTGTTCACGACGACACAAAAAAAAATCCTTATCCGTATATTCCCTCTGATTCCATAGCAATCAAGTTTGATGGACAGTCTGTGAATGGAAAACATTGACAAGGCTTTGCTGAAATCAAGCAGCAAGACGTCATATTGACCACTGTGATTAACTTCGGCCCAGTCATGGGTGGCTTGGAGTAACTGGGTTTCGCAAGACATTTTTCACAGAAGCCGTAATGATATTGTGATCAGCAAGATGTTTGGCTGTGAAGGGTAAGAAAATTCCATCATTTTCGAGCCTATGCATGTAAGGCTCACAGGATGGTAATTTTCTGAAGCTGTCTTACTGCCTTTTTAATAGATTCCTGTGATCATCGCCTTTTCCAGTCTAATGGAAGAGTGCTGATGGAGAAATAGGACTGATGGAAAATGAAGTAGAGAATGGGCACCAGTTTCATGGAGAAACTTTGCAGGAATGTCATCAGGACCTCTGGCCTTGTTATAGTTGAGCTGTTGTAACTGCTTCATGACTCCATTGATGTCAATTTCAAAGTCAGGAATGCTAGTAATATGGTGATAGACTGGTGATTCACCTTTATCTGGAATATCTTCAATAATTTCATTGGTAAATACAGAGGTAAAGTGATTGTTGAGGGCCATATGCCCCAGCAATCTCTATATCTGTGGTATAAGTTTTGTTATCAACCACCAGTGCATACCAGCGACTCTCTTTCAAAGATCTTACATAAATCCAAAAGCGTTTTAAGTTCATGTGGTTCATATCCATTGATGGGCCAACAACACTTTCCACGGAGTAGTTTTCGCTAGTAGCTAGTGACATAGTGTCGCTGTTTCTTGAAAGCTGTGCAGAGTTTTGGCTTAGATTGTGGGCTTGCAAACGTATGCCTTCTGTATAGCCTGCCATGTTTTCTCATTGATTTGGTAACGAACTGGTTTATCCACATGTAGGACTGGACTGCTTGTTTTTTGACATTATGTGGTATGAATTTCTCCTTTGTGAGATCACTATATTCTTGAATGTGAATTTGAATCCACACTACTTTCAGGTTTATTTGCAAAGAAAGATGCAGTTTTGACATCTGTTTTATCATTCTGTAGATTTTTCTTGGTAGTTATATGCAGTAAAGATGTGAAAGCAAGATCAAGTGTATTCGAGACCTGGGGACTTTAAGTCCGCTTGTCCCGTCTGCTCTTCATCTTAAACATGTAACCCTTAAGTGGAGTTGAACTTATTCTCCAACGGTTTTAGAAAGAAAAAATTAGCATACAAAAATCAGAATTTTTCGACCAAGATTTTTCTTGTACGCGTTAAAGGGGCTTTTGCGACTTTAGCCCCTTCCGTTTTATTTAGGTTTCATTAGATATCCTGAGTAAAGCTTATTCACCAAATATTTCAGTTCACTTGTCTTGTTGTTTGGTGTTTTTGAGCAAATGCATGCCACTGTGCCGCAATTTCTAGCTATTTGTAGTCTTTTTGTTTCTCTGGCTTTTCCCGCTACGATAGCCCTACACTATCTCCTCTCAACGGGGAGTGTACTGACAAACGTGCAACGCTACGTGAACGAGCTAGCTCTTGTCTGTTCACCGACATAAATACAAAATTGCGAATTCTTACCGATACGATTAAATTTGCACGTAAGCTTAAGGCATCACGCACGCCACTAAGGCTATAACGTTCGAAAAAATCTCAACTATTTAGTTAAATCGGGGACAGTTGTGATATCACGAATTCTCTTCCTTCCTTCCTTCCTTCCTTCCTTCCTTCCTTCCTTCCTTCCTCCTTCCTTCCTTCCTTCCTTCCTTCCTTCCTCCTTCCTTCCTTCCTTCCTTCCTTCCTTCCTTCCTTCTTCCTTCTTCCTTCTTCTTCTTCCTTCCTAAAGTGCGGCTTCTTGTGTCAGAAGATAAACGCACTCCTTCAAACCCTGTTTCAAACCATCCTGTTTCAAAAAACCAATGACCACATTAAAAATTTGGGATTTCTTATCCGCCACCGCCTATGCCTTGCTGCACTGCTGAAAGCACGGCCCTCCTTCGATAATCTTAATTAACCGGTCAAGGTCATGGTAAAAAAAATAATAAAAAAAGTGGTAAACACATCAGTTCGGCACATCTCCAAAAAGGTCTATGTATATCGAAACGGGGTTATACCCGATACGGGTTTATACCCAGCAAATACCCTGTTAGTGGAGGAGCAACCGTAAATTCATAGGTTTATATTGGACGGAATGCTGTAAAGATCCTCTCCTGCAAATGATGTGTTATGATCCCTTCTTCCAGGCTTTTAAGAGGCCACTTTACACGCGTTTTCAGGTTTTTTAGGTCGTTCCGATAAGAAAGACCGTATGGCAGTATGATGCCGTGTGTCGTCTGCGGCTGGCGGCGTCCTCCCGGGCCCGGGCGGCGTCTGCGTCGGCGTCGTGTGTCGTGAGCTTTTTCTTGTGAACAAAATATCGGAGATCTGTACTTCATACAGGGCTAAACTGGTGGAAGGGTGCGGGGCTATACAGATTCTCGAACTGATTCACTTTTAAATCATTATATATGCATTCCGTACGTAATTTGCATATAATTAGTCATATTTGACCTATTTCATGATTTTCCATTCACCCTTTTGCTTGTGAACAAATCATCTGGAGATCTGTACGTCATACAGGGAATGAAACTTGGTGGAAGGGTGCGAGGCTACAGCTTCTTAAACTGATTCGATTTACAACAGTATATATGCAGTCTAAGTTGCATAATTTTTGCATAATTAATTAGCATATTTGAAGTATTTTTCATGATTTTCATTCACTCACTTTTCTTGTAAACAAAACTCTGGAGATCTGTACGTCACATTGCTGAAATTGGTGGCTCAACCTGATTCGATTTGGGTGGTGGTCGTGGGTATGGGGTGTGTTCCGGGGGATGAGATGTGGTCCGTAAGGGATTGTGGCTCGGGGTATGGGGTGTGGTCGGGGTATTGCATAGGACACTTGTGAGGGTGTGATTCCAGTGATATGGGGTTGGGTCTGGGATATGGGGTGTGGTCCAGTGTATGGGGTGTGGTCCAGTGTATGGGGTGTGGATTGTGGGTGTTGGGTGTGGTTTAGGTTATTGGGCATGTGTTGTGGTCTGTGGTAGGGTGTTGGCCAGGGTATGGAGTGTGGTCTGGGCTATGGGGTGTGGTATAGGGTATGGGGTGTGGTCTGGGGTAATGGAGGTTGGTCCGGGGGTATGGAGGTGTGGTACCTGGGGTTGAGATGTGGTCGGTAAGGGTGGTGGTCCCGGGGGATATGGTCGGGGGTATGGTCAGGGGTAATGGGGTGTGTTGGGTATGGAAATTGTGCCTAGGGGGTGTGGTCTGGAGGGATGGGGTGTGGTCAGGGCAATTGCCTAGGGCTGATTGTGAGGTGTTTGGTGGTGGGTCCGATGATATGGGGTGTGGTCTGGGGATGGGGTTGGTCTTGGATATGGGGTGTGGTCTTGAGTATATGGGTGTTTGCCCAGGGTACGGGGTGTGACTCTGTGGGTGTGATGTGTGGATGGGGATGTGGTCCTGGTATGGGGTGTGGTCGAGGTATGGGGTGTGGTCCGGGGGTAAATGGAGATGGTCCGGGGGTCTGGAGATGT